>VZQC01005840.1:4519321-4572811 GCA_009823505.1 Rhizomys pruinosus
TATATCTATTGCTTGTGCTTCATTAGTAGGATTGAAGGTTATTCCTGGACAAACTGTCAGCCCATGAAAGGAAACAGCCAGAATTGATCAGAGTCCAAAACAACAGCTCCAGAGAAAGTAAACTGTTTTGCTTCTCGTCCACCTGTGCCCCTTTTCTAAGCCTAGGGAACAATCTGCAGAAGAGGGGGCATGGTAGAATGTAAGGGCTGCAATTGGGGTGAATGGTGAAACTACAGCAATATAGTCTGGACACTTATTTGATCAACTTGATTGAACATACAAGCCCCCCCCCCCCGGATGGTGGGACCCTTGGGCTGTGTGGGTTTGGGCACAATTGCTTGCAAATTGGTTTTACATGAAGGATGCTTGTATTCATAAATTATTACTTATTGTTAAAAATGAAAAAAAAGAAGTAATAGAAAAAAAAAAAAGAGAGATTTGCTGTCTGGGTGGAGGGGACTGGGATTTTCCTGGAGGAGCCAGCCAGCAGCCATCCTTCACCATTGCTACATAGGGTTCCTCTGTTGTTGGGGGAGAAGCTCTTCTCTGTACTAGAAAGCAGGGCACACAGGAGATAGGTGGTGAGCACACACACAGACAGTGCTTCTCCAGAACTCATGGGAGCAGAGACAGGAACTCGGGGAAATAACCCAGAATGGCACAGAGCATGGAGGATGGGCAGTGTAGACCACTTCTAACAGGAAATGACAATAAACTACAGTCAAGGCAGAAGGGAGGACAAAGTGGAACCCCAGGAAAGCAAAGTAGAGGCAGTGGAGTGAAATGGAAAGAGACATTGCTTGATTTGAAGGACTTGGGTGTGATGTTAACTTGCGTGTTAAGTGATTATGTCCAACATCTTAATGTTCCTAGGCTGCCAGTTCTAAAGTATGTCTGTCTCTTACTCATGCCATAACATGAAGCTAAGTAAATTAAATGAGATCATGTGTGAGGAATGTCAGGATGACAGGAGGCATCTGAGCACTTACAGAAACTCAACATGTTAAGAATAGAACAGACTGTAAGAACATTTTCTGTTTGGATAGAAAACATAAGCAAATGTCTAGATTCCAAAGGACAGCTTCCAGGTTATCTATAACTCTGTAAGTTGTGGGAACCTGGTAGGTTACAATGCTTGCCTGTACATGTGAAAATTCTATCCTCTTGAAATGTTCGCTGGATCATCACACACCCTACATGAGGAAAGTAATGTCCTCATTCATCTCGACATTTGTCATCTAAACACATGCTCTTCAGTATCTCTTTTAGATCAGTCATAATATGTCTGTAGATTCTCACTGACTGTTGAGTTTAGCAAAATCCTCAACATGTACTCATTTTACATCTGTGTAAGAAATCTAACATTAACTTTTTGGAGTTTTTTTCTGTTGAGGACTGTGTGTGGCTTGTGAACATTGCAGCTGTGATCACCATCAGCAAAGCACCTCTCAGAGTTTGTAGACTGCGAGGAAATAGTTTCTCCATTGCTTTATCTGACATTCATTCCACTGAGGTTCTTGTTCTTAAGTGGAGTACTAATAGAGTGTTATTAGCTGTTCTCACCAGTTAATAACTTCTAAATTAGAGGGGCAATATATGATAATCTAAATAAATTAATCATTCAAAATCACACCTTGCTCAATTTCCAATTTGCAAAAACTTAAGAAATGAAACTCTATATCTAGATGACTTAAACAGGAGCTGGAGCACACATTTGGTGGCTGGCTGGTGCCTGCTTGGCTCCCCAGCTCTAACGAGGAGCGCAGTACTGCCTCTTTCTCTTCTCATACAGCCATTGGAGTCCTCACTTGGCTGCTCTGCCAACCTTATCTGGGCCCCATTCCATGGCTGAGGGTGCAAAGATGAATGAGGTAACGCTAGAAGGACTGTCCTAATGAGACAATTAGAATTACAGACAGCCCAGAGGGACAGGTGTCTTACCTTGACGTGCAGGTCAAACCTAAAGGATGTAAAGTTGAGACAGGTAAAGGAGGGGTGTGCTGGAGATAAGACAGAGATCTGCGTGTGTTCAGGCCCGAGAGTTACAGAAAGAAAGCATGCTGAACTCAGAGACTAAAGCATTTGGGACGTGAAATGCAATAATCTATAAAGAAATCAAGGCCAAATGCTATGCTGCATCAGTACAGGGGTAAAGCAATCAAATACTGTCTGCAGTTCCTGGAAGCTTGCTAGGTATCAGAGAGTCCAACAAGCATTTTGAAAATATTGTCCTATTTGATCTTCACAAAATCCTAAATGGTTAAGTAGGTTTGTAGTATTGTATTTCATACACGTGTGCTTGCTATAACAAATTAAAACAATACTTCCTATATTAACCTTTAGTAAAAGTGAGAATTTGGCTTATACTACTCCCCAGATGGCCCAAAGTAAATTCTAATATGCAAATATGGTTGTATGCAAATGGATTTATATTATACAATTTTTATCAATGGTTTTAAAAATATGATATGCAAAACAGATATCCTTCTAGATCAACATACATAGATCTAAACCTTCTTTTTCTTTATTTGTGTGTATGTGATATACATATGTGTGTGTGTGTGTGCATGTGTTCATGTGTGTGCACACGCCTGTGTGTGAAAGTGCTGGTGCACATGTGTGTGGAGACCAGAGGGCAACATCCAGTGTCTTGTTCAGTCATTCTCTACCTTATTTTTTGAGGCAGGTTCTCTCATTGAGTTCAATGATTCAACTGGACTTAGCTAGCCAGTGAGCTCCAGGGATCTGCCTGTCTCTGCTTCCATAGTGCTGGGATTATAGGCACACAGTGCCACACCACCTTTTTACATGGGTGCTAGGGATCCGGACTTAGTTCTGCATGCTTGTGCAGCAAGCACTTTACCAGATAAGCTATCTTCCCAAGCCCTAAGCCTTTACTTTTTTTTAACCATTACAGTTTTCTATTCTTTATTTCACTTATTTTCACCGTAATCTCTATTATTTCCTTCCTTCTGCATTGTCTGTGGTTGGTTTCTTCTTTTATTTCCTTATAGTATGAAGCTAGTTGGTTGTTTGAGATCTTATTCTTTTTTTTTATTACTTCTTTATTTTTTTCATTTTTTAACAAGTAATAATTTATGAATACAAGCATCCTTCATGTAAAACCAATTTGCAAGCAGTTGTGCCCAAACCCATACAGCCCAAGGGTCCCACCATCCAGCTGGGGGGGGCTTGTATGTTCAATCAAGTTGATCAAATAAGTGTCCAGACTATATTGCTGTAGTTTCATCATTCACCCCAATCACAGCCCTTACATTCTACCACACCCCCTCTTCTGCAGATTGTTCCCTAGGTTTAGAAAAGGGGTACAGGTGGACGAGAAGCAAAACAGTCTACTTTCTCTGGAGCTGTCGTTTTGGACTCTGGTCAATTCTGGCTGTTTTCTTTCATGGACTGACAGTTTGTCCAGGAATAACCTTTCGATCCTACTAATGAAGCACAAGCAATTAGATATGTAGGTATTTAAACAGTGCTAATTGTTATGGTAGGTTACTTTGATATAGACACAGATGTTTGGATGGTATGTTAATCCATGAATTACATTTTTTCTGTAAAATATGCCAGGGTCTTACTGTGCCTTATAACATCTCCTAACCACTAGAGGATGTAAGCTTGTGACATTGGCGGTGGGTTATTCCTCCAAGGAGAGAGCTAATAGCCAATTAGATTTGGGATATACAGGCATATGGCTGCCACTGCTGCACAGTATTTCCAGGCAGGTGAGGTGTAGCTGGTGCTGACGGAGGAGTCTTGCTTGACTCAAGGAGACTTATATTTGCTTTATTGGTTTAGTGGCCTTTGGTAATACTCTCTGATATTCCAGAGACCAACTGTACACTTGCAAGTGCAGTCTCAATACATCTTTCCCATGCTTACATCAGGTCTTTGACAAAAGGGTCTTATCACCTCTCTTCTTGCAGGTATTTTCAAAGGTAAAGAAGCCTTTACCTTTTGGGGGGGGGGCTTAGATCCCCTGGCCAACATCTCCTTGGTAGAACAATCCATTGCTGATATCAGAGGTCTCCTGTATTAATATATTTTGCTTAAGTGCATAGCTTAAGGAGACTTTAGTATGATATTTGGTTCTGAATAGAGGATAATCCTTTTCACAGTTCCTATGTCTATTAGTCAATTAAAGAAGGCAGTTTTACCAGTTTTATAAGAGATTACTTCTATAACAGTTGGCTCCAATTTACAGTTAGAGAACAACCTCATCATCATCATATTTCTCCTTGTTCTATGGAGGGGAGGTAAGAAAGTCTCTCATATTAAAACTTTGCAGCACCTAGAAGGTAAGTTTCGTTAGGACTCATTATAAATAGTTGTTACAAGTAGGATCCACAGAGGGGTTTGATGCCTGTAGCAGTCTGAGGCTTTTCTTCCTTTCAATGTTCATATGGGCCAACCTTTCTGCTGGCACTTCCTGGTACATCCTACACAATGCAAAGCTGTATCTTTTCTTTCTCAGCTGTTAAGTTGGTGACATTTTTGACCTGTTAGAACATACAAATCTTTTCCCATAGTTAGTTTTAAGATTTGAATTGCAAAGTTTTTGACAAAAAGGTTTCATATATATCTGTATCCCTCCTTTTTTATTTTATGTTTTTGTTTTTTGACCCATGAGTCTCAAAAAGGCAGTTGTATTACACATACCTATAGGCAGGAATCAAGGTGCAGATTTCATCAAATTCACCCAAGCTGTTTTGGGTTTCTGTATGTCGTTAACTTCGGAAGCAAACTTATTTTTTTTAAGTTAAATCATCCTACAGGTAAAAGAGAATGCTACAAGATGATACTGTACAACAGAAAAATTATAGAGTACATTTGTATGTGCCAATCCCAAAGTTATTGTTATACAGATTTTAAGTAAAACAAATGTGGACAACAGCAATTTATATTAAGTGAAGTAACACAGTCCCAGAAAAACAAATGATGAATGGTATCACTCATATGTGGATGCTAGTGCCAATAACCCAGTTGTAAATATTTCTTGTGGAGAGGGATGCATATTAAAAGCAACAGAAAGACTGCACCAAGCCCTAAGCCTTTAAAAATATATACATCACAGTTCACAGTAAGGATACATCAGAATATATTCAACCATTCCTCTACTAGTGAACATTCAGGTCCACCCCAAATGCACTATGAATAATGCTGAGATATACCGTCTTTGTGTATATATCCTTATAGAATGGTGCTTTTATTTTTGTAGGGTAGGTTCTCCCAAAGTGAGTATGCACATTGAAAAGTTTACAGATACTGTAACACTAAATTGTTAATGTTCTTTACAACCTATTCATTTTTATACCTCTGCAAAGCTGCAGAAAGTAAATGGCTGCTACAAGCAGCTGCTGGAGCTTTGCACTGAATAATAAGGTCTTAAAACCTGAAGGTTTTAGTCTAAATTTTATATGCTTAGACAATGAGGAAGAAAAGATAGTGAATGATAAAGCATCTCTTTATGCCCATATCCCTTCCTTTACTGCTGAGGGACTCTTTGCTCATTGTTTGGGTTGAGCAGGTGCTAGCTGTCAGATTTCCAGAGTCTGGGTGGAGAAGTCATCAAATTATGAATGAATACCTGTCACCCTGGTCACATGACATGTTCCTCTGCCTGAGCCACACAGCAATCAAGATAAAATGTATTGCCATAACAACAACTTCACTTTTAGATACATAAGCAAGTATATCCTTAGAACTACATGTTACATAATGTATGTGTGAAAGATTTGCTTGCATTATTTCTAAGTAGCTTTGGAGAAGATGGCAGAAGGCATTTGTAAAAGACATGGATAAAGGGAAACATTCTTAAGTCTCAAACTAAAGCACAAAGCTTGTTTTAAAACTGAATGATTTGTTTTCCTTATTTTAACATAACTGCATCTGCTTTTGACTAGTGGATGAGGGAGAACTTAAAGGATGCACTTTTCAAGCATTCAGTGATACTTCTATTGGCACAGCTTCATGTTCCTTTTGTCCTGGGTAACTTTTAAGCAGCATCAAACAGATGATGAAGGTACCACCTTGTGGACCTCTGCCCAGAGCATATCTGTAAATCTGTGTGATTTTCATTTGACCCTGAGTCACAATTCTCTTCGGTGTAACTGACTCTTAAATTGTCTCTGGATTTCTGCTCCACTTCCTCCATTTGCGTATACCACCAATCCTCTCCCACCCACGCTGTTCTCATTCTTTCTCATTTCCCTCTATGTCTTATCAAAACCTACTCTCAGAAAGACTGTTCACATACCGTAGTGTGAACAGTTTAAGCAACTCATGAGACTTAATATCTTATATGTAATAAAAGTAAATAAATCTCTAACTATTGAGCTCCAGGTATCAGTAAAGAGGTGGGAACCATGTGGATGGGAGGGGGGAGCTGTGGCATCAGGAGAGCCACCGTTTCCATAGTACCAAGAGGCTAGAGATAAACATTCTCTGATGCACAGGTGAACAAACACATCTGTGTCTTGCAAAGAAAAAGCAAGATGTCACTATAACATTGTCCACATAGCTGACCCTGCAGCACCCATGAGGACAGGGTCTAAGCCCCAACCTCAGAGCTTTTCACCCAGTACTGAGTACCTTGTGCTGCTTGCTAGCCAGGAGCACTGATGCCTTCCTGGGGTGCTTTGGCCCATACTTCCCACCTTGCTCGATAGTGAAATTCCACTTGCTAGCCATCTTCATCTCTAATGTCCCTCCTCCGGCAGTTCTGCCTAGACTACTTTGCAAACTGCCCATCTCCAACTTCTCCCCTCAGGGTGGTCAGATGTCTCCCCAAACTGCTGCTTCCTGGGAGAGGGGCTAGTCTCATTTGTCACTGAAACTCTGAGACCCAGCATACGGCCCTCAGTGGCACACACTGGGATATCTACCAGCAAATGCACATCAGCACCTCTAAAGAAACAAAGGGAAACATTCAGGATCTGAGATCTATAGCATGTGCTTTGTTCATCACCTTCCCGACCAAAGATCATTTCTGATGAGTGTCCATCAGAACCCAGGTCTGAGAGAGTGCCTTTATTGGGCTGTCAGTCTCCGGTACATTCTCCCAACTTCCCAAGCAGGCAATGCCTCAGGGTGCCTGACAGCCACGGCCATGAAGTACAGGGGACAAGAACACAGACTCTGGAGTCAGACTACCTAGCTCACACCCCAGGTCTGCTGCCTCTGATCACCCTGTAAACTCAGACAAGTTACTAAATACTTACATACCTTAGTTTCCTTACCTATGACATGGTTATGATAATAGAATCTAAATCACATAGCTGCTAGGTGGTTAGTTAAATCAGTATATAAAATGTCTATGGCACCACTGGGCAAATAATACTTCAATAAATATTAGCTATTATAATGATTAAGTCTAAAATCATTTGATGTCCTTGAACATTATTCAAATTTATATATATGCAAATCCTACTAATGTATGCTCATTGGTGCCAACATTAATCATATCTGAATCTGCCCCATAAGCATATTTTGAGCATAGGCTAACGTGTTTGTATGCATGGGACTTCTACAGCTACCCTTTCACAGACTCACAGTGAAGATGTTTTGTAGTGAACTCTGCCCTGGTAGTTAACAAGTGATAAGAAAGTTCATTCCCTGGGATTTTACAGGGAGACAAATTGTTCCAAGTTTAGACTACCTGAAGCCATTACATTAAAGCTCACTGTGGCATCTGGGACAACAATCCATGACCCTGCTGGTTAATGTAAAGTGGGGCACAGTCGGAAGAGAGAGGAGAGCCACTTGAACAGTGAAGACAAAAGGCAATAGCTAGTAGTTCTCAGACAGAGTTTCTCCTTGGAAAAACATACTGGCTATGAAGTCCAAGTTTTAAGAATTCCCAATTTACCTTTCCACATTCAGTTCTTTCTATGTATGTAATCTCTGGTGTATTCATCAGTCATTGATGAATGACTCAGAACATCTCAGAAGTTCAATTTTCTATTGTACCAAAGGAATCTTCTAGTTCACACCAAACCCTGATATATCAAAGGCTTTTCTCATTTGCACAGCAGCAACTGGTGAGCAAGTTGGGCCAAATGCAGCTTTCTACCAGATTTTGAATTTCTTTTTGAGTTCTTATTACTCAAATTTATACATTTATTCATCAAACTGACCTCCCTCTGCCCAAGAGGCAGCATAAACCTTTTAAACCAGGTTCCTCTTATTTTTATATCACTTTTGTCTGGTTCTAGTTTTAATCTACAAACATTTATAAAGATATTAGCCCAATTCTTACTGCCCTTGTATTAATAGAATAAACTGTAGCAAACTTTCTATGCCAAACATAAACATTTATGTGTTAAATTTAGTACTTAGCTGTCTTTGGTTCCTTGATGACTCAAGGGAGTTCCAAGAGGAACAAGCATGTAAAATGATAGTTCTAGTCCAGATACCATAGTTGTCTCAGGCAAAATTATTTCTTCTATAGTTCAGAACTTAAATGCCCCCTAAAGGCCCATAGACTAAATGCTTGATCCATAGAAAGGTGCTATTGGAAGCTGATAGAAACTTGAAGTGGGACATAGGAAGAGATAATGGGATGCTGGCCATGAGGGGCGTGGTTTTGCTTTACCGTGTATTCCAGCAGTGTTATAATATTTGGCCAAAGCAATGGGTCTTACAAATCATGGCCTAGAACCTTGAAAATCATGAATAAAAATAAACCTGTTCTCTTTCTAATTGACTATCTCAGATATTTGTTATAGTAAAGGAAATCTGACTAACACACTATCCCTTCCAAATTCATATGCTGTGTTAGCCTCTAGAAATATAGAATATGGTGATATTTGGAGATAGGGTCAATTAAATGGAAAAGAGGATATCAAGGTGAGCCCTAATCTAACAATGGGTGGTGTCCATATAAGAAAAGGGAAATAAGAGACAAAAGAGACACCAAGGGCACAGGTGCACAAAGGGCTGACTATGCACAGCAAGCAAGCAGCAAGAAGGTGGGTATCTGTCAGTCAAGGAAGGAGATGGTGGAGGCACCAAACCTTGATGTCTTGATCTTAGATTTCCTGCCTCCAGGATGCTGAGAAAGTAAACTTCTCCTGTTTAAGTCACCCTCTCTGAGACACGTTCTTGTGACAGCTCTACAAAATTAATACAATGGCATAAAATTCTGATATAGCAATCAATCTTTTACAGAGTAACAAACTCCAATTCTCAGATTTGGTGCTGAAGTCAAAATCATTCAAAGGAAGACTATAGATCTTCTCATTGTCCGTCATCTTATAGCCACAGGCTTGAAGGATGGTTGCTGCGAACTCCACCCTGTTTTGTGAGCTTCAGGACCCAGCTGCCCCTCTCTCGTTCTTTCTCAAATGGTGTTCTGGTACATAGGAACACTGGAGAGCTTGTACAAATAGATTGAATAGATTGCAAGGCCCTACTCCCAGAGTTTCTGATTCAATAGAGCAGGGACAGAGGCCACAAATATTCCATTTAGAATGCATCACAAATGACACCGATTCTTCGTGATCCACTATACCATGTACCAAGTGACCAGTCCTCACTGTCCTCAAATACACTTGCATCAGAAAGACTAGAGGGTGTGTGTATATGCATATTAGACATATACACATATATACTAAGCTTATATATTGTATTTGTTACTTTTCTGTTATGATAAAATACCATGACCAAGGAAACATATAGAAGGAAGAGTTTATTGGACCATATGATTCTAGAAGGATAAGAGTCCATTGTGGTGGGGAGGTTTGGTGGCAGAGATGGCTGGAGCACAGAGCTGAGGGCTCACATCTTCATCCACTCACAGGAAGTAGAAAAGGGGAAAATTGGAAGTAGAGCAAAGCTATGAACTCTCAAAGCTTGCCACCAGTGACCAGTGACATGCTTCCACCAACAAGGCTACATCTCCCTCCAAACAGTGCCATGAACTGACCAAGTATTCAAATAGTTGAGCCTATTGGGGGTGTTTCTCATTCAAACTACCATATATATTAATTTACGTAAATATAAAGAAATGCAGGCTAATCCCCCATAAGGTATTTGATTTTACATGGTCATTTAGGAATAGTATTAATAATGGCTTGAAATATCTTGAACTAGCCTCAAATCTCAATGCCTTGGCTCAGTAGGTGTATATGTCTCACTCGCAATCCAGGGCAGGTTGTGAAGAGGGGTAGTGCTCTCTTCTATACAGTCATTCAGACACCCAGGTTCTTTCCAGGTAGTGACCCTCATCCAAGGAGTCTCTCACTGGGTCCCTACCTGACAAGCAGATAAAAGAAAAGCTAAGGTTCTGTAGAAAACTTTGAGAGGCCAGGCCACATTCCACATTCCCATCAATCCCACCCACATCCCGTTAGTCACAACTGGGTCATATAATCTCCTCCCAGGTAGAGGTAGAGAGGCTAAGGAAAAGAGAAAAAGTGTGAACAACCAGTCTGTCTCTACCACATGGCCTTCCAAGGACCCTAAGATCTTAAAGTCAAGGCCTACCTTTCAGTCTTGGGCCATTTGGCATTCTTGGAAGAGAACTTTGATATCAGGACAACTGTTCTGGCTTTTATGTATCTGGCTGTGGGAAGATCCAGTTCGAATTAGGGACTAGTTCTCAGCACCCCTCAGGCCATAGTGTAGGAGTCATGGGATTCCTCTGAACGCACCCCAAGAGGGAGCAAGCAACATGGCCCAGGCACACGATGCTAGGTGGAGCAGTAGTATAAGGTGGTGCGAAACTGGAGGTCTGTGATTGGTTCTGGGAGCTGACATCATTTTGCTTATAAAAGTGACTTGCAACAGGCAATAAATCGAATTCTCCATTACAATCATTACACGGAATTCCCAGTCATTATTTTGTGTGCATACAGGCTGAAG
The DNA here is from genome assembly GCA_009823505.1 of Rhizomys pruinosus. Taxonomy (NCBI): domain Eukaryota; kingdom Metazoa; phylum Chordata; class Mammalia; order Rodentia; family Spalacidae; genus Rhizomys; species Rhizomys pruinosus. Next base: position 4,530,200 of record VZQC01005840.1, read on the forward strand.
CAGGCCTGGATTTCGAGTGTTAGTGGCTAGTGGGTTGAGAAGAGGTCTATCAGACCACCAGCCTGGTAAGCTAGAATGAGGTTGCATGGTACTGTGGGGCTGGACGGAGATCTATCAGGTCACCAGCCTGTGACTAGTGGGTTGGACAGAGGTCTATTAGACCAAGAGCCTGGTAAGCTTGTGTGAGGTTGGATGGAGGCTAATCAGGTCACCAACCTGTAAATTGTGAGTGGATGTAGGGTGAAGACAGGCCATCAGCCATCAGCCTGAAATTCCTGTCCAGAGACCAGCAGTCTTTGGGCAGGTGGGAAAGCATGACCAAGCAGGAACCATTCCGTTTCCCAGGCTAAGGACCTGAGTTGGAAGTACCTCTTAGGTTGGGTTATAAAAGTAACCAACTGACCTCTGCGCCAAGGGGTGAGTTCCCCACAGTGACTGAAGGCAGCCACTGTGCTCCCCTTCCCTTAGCAGGACTGTGCCGTACCTGCTCATAGTAAGAGAAGCTCCTACCCCTGGCCACGAAGTATGTGGTATCTGTGTTATCTCAGCTAAATAAAATGATAATCTTGGGGTGACCAGGTCAAAATGGTCAACACTACTGTGTCCAAAGCAGTGTATCTGGAAGCAAGCACTTGCTGGGGAAGGCAGGTAAGATGAGCATACTGTATCCTATAGGAACAGAGCAACGTAGCAGACAAACATTGCACTGTTTAACCTTGATGGCTTTGCAGAGTTCTTCAGACTGCATTATTCTTAAGACTTTTCAAATGATTAAAGAAAGGCTCAAATGAGGTGAGTTGACCCAAGGTGATTCAGTGGAATTAAGATTTGAGGATGATACTTCCATTGCTATGCCCAGTCCATTTTCCCCTTTACTACCTGGTCACAGCTGCAATAGTAATATTTGTTTACCTATCAACTGACTAACTTAAATCAACCAAATATATGTGTTGTAGATTATTATTTGGTCCCTAGAAACTCATTAATTGTCCCCTTTGCTCCTGTGTCACCAGCTTTGGAAAGAAAACACTCCATTTACCTCTCAACATCTGGGTTCCTTTGTGCCTTGGCCTCATTCATGAAATGAGTCATCTCACTACCTTGACAGGACACATGAACTATATCATGTCAGACTACTTGGGACCTGTTCTCTTCTCAGCAGGCGTCAATTCTTCCTTCACACTCCACTTGATGTTGGCAAGGAGGCACTGATTTCTAGGCACGGACATGGACCTGAGCTGGGTGAAGAGATACTAATTCCCTCAGATCTGTTCTGAGCCTAATGTCAATGGCTTTGTGTGTACACAGACACTTAGTAAATGCATGTGGGTGGGGAGGTGATGATGACACAAATGAAACCAAGTATATCTCAGGGGTGTGCTCTGATCGCATCCTTCCCTGGGCAGGTAATGTGTGTCTCAATTATGCTCTGGTACATCTAATCTTGCTTGATGACTAGTACTGACAAATTTCATGTTGAGGACAAGGCCAGACTGAGATGAGTGCATGGTCCTTCTGCTTCCAAATATTGGACTCCTCAGAGCCACACTCAAGGTAAGCAGATTTCTCAGGCTGTCCTATATCCTCTCCCAGGCCTTGTTATAACACTTTTCAGGGCTTCCCATGGCCAATCAAGTCAGGCCCATGCTCACACTTGGGCCATCCTTCAAGACGCATATGACAGCCAAGAGCCATCTTTCTTTCCTTCCTTCTTTCTTTCTTTCTTTCTTTCTTTCTTTCTTTCTTTCTTTCTTTCTTTCTTTCTTTCTTTCTTTCTTCTTTCTTTCTTTCTTCTGAGCAGCCAACCCCAGGTCCTCTGAATGGACAATCTGTTTACCTACTTAACTGCTTCACAGTGTATTACACTGGATAAGTAAGAGTATTTCCATAGACGCAGAATGGCAGAGGGCATAAATGAAGGGCTTTTGTGTTGTAGAGCCCAGCCACATTCCGAATGGGAGGCTCTGGGTCTGTCACTTCATCTCTCTAAGACTGAATGACCTCATCTGTAGAATGGGGGTGAGAAATGGATCTTACAGAGGTCACCTAAATATTATTTCCTTAGCCCAAACCCTGCACGAGAGCTCCATCTCTTTTCCTCCACACTAGCTTGAGACATTCCCGAGGGCAGCTGTGTCCCTAATTCACTCAGGGTCACCAGTGCTCCAGGCAGACTCTGTGCACCCAACAAACATTCGTGGGATAAGGAATGAATGCTCTCAGAACAGAGTCGTTCATTGAACATGAATGAGCAGATTAATTGCTGTGTTTTCCAGAATGTCTTTCTTTTCTCTTGTCTTTCCTCTCAAAAGATGATTAAGAGGACATGCTCTCTCTCTCTCTCTCTCTCTCTCTCTCTCTCTCTCTCTCTCTCTCGTTCTTAGAGGAAAGAAATTAAACAAGTCATAACTGCTTGCTAATTTTCCAAGGCTCATCCAAGCTTGGGCTGGCCTCCTGGGACACATTATGGTGGCCCGGAGGGAGGCAGCAGCAGATGCTGCTCCAGCCTGCTACTCTATCTATGTATTCTACACAGGCAGAGACCAGAAATGAAGCCCCCAAGCTGCTCAGGAATGGGGGCTACTTCTTGCTCAACTTGGCTAAAGAAACCCCTAGGGCAGAGTCATTGGATCCTGTATTGCCAGACACAGGATGCCTAAAGGCAATTCTCACTGCAGAGATCAGGGCCTTCTCTTCAGCTAAGGAAGTTCAAGGTGCTATGTCTTAACCTTTGATCCAGAAAACGAGGGACCCATGACTTGTTTCTCACAGCCTAAGTAGGACAAGATGTAGTTTAATTCTATCTTGTTATTGTGTGGTAGAGAGAAGGCTCAGGGATGGGTGACGGGCTTTAGGTCTATTTGGGAAGGTGCTCACAAGGTCATTTATCTCCACAGTTCAACCAAAGTGACAGTAGAGTGAAAGGGGGGGGGTGGCTGAGTGAGGAAGGGCACAGGGCTCACCCTGTGGTCTGTCAGGGCTGGAGGAAGTTGGGGTTGTAACAACAATAGCAGGAATGGGCTAAATACCCATGTCAGCCCACAGGGGGCTTTTTTTGCATTATTTCATTGGTCCTCCCAGAAATGTCAGGATGCTGACCCAATCATTGAGAGTCACAGACTGAGACCTCCCAGTTAGCAATTGGCAGAGTTGGGGTTTGAAGAATTACTTCCTACTGCCTTTCATATTCTTTTATTCCATGCTGAGTTTTTACTCTAGTTTGGGGCTTCCCAAATCTTAGTACTCGTCTTCTAGAAGCTTTATTGAGACACAGATTCTTTGGCTCAACCCCAAAGATTCTGATTACACGGGACTGGGGTGGGGCCCACGAATTCAAGCCGATGCCACTGACCTGAAGACTGTACACTGAGAAACAAGGAAGGGCCAGCTTCTAGCTACCAGATCTCAGTCCCAACAGACCACAAGACAAAAATCAAATCAAGGCTGAAAAACATGTTTAGCAGAATGCATGAACTCTGGTGGGGTGGGGGAAGCATGGAGGGGGACACAGGTCTAGATTTGATTTGTAATTTTGTATGAAATGCACAGAGCTTCAATAAAAATTGGCTTTGAAAAGAAAAAGAAATCAAATCGAGGTGAAGAATCTCAAGAAAACCAAAGGAGTTTGCATTGATGCTCTCTGTGGAGTTCATCCAATCTCATGCAAAGGGGTCAAGAGATCTTCTTTACCTGCAACCTTCTCTCTGTATCTACTAATCATCGACACTCCTGACACCAGTGCACATGATTGTTCATCAATATCTCCTATAATTCTTTTTTAATGTATGTGTATGATGTGCATGTAGTGTGTGCATGTGTGTGTGTGTGTGTGTGTGTGTGTGTGTAGATATGTAAGTATGGGCACATGCATGGGGGTGAGAGGACAACTTCACCTGTCTTGCTTTCTACTTATGATGGTCTTTTGCTGTTCACCACTCTATTCCTGGCTACTGGCTATGTATGACCTTCCAGGACTCTCTTGTCTCCATCTCCTTACTCCTTGTAGATGCACTGAGATCACATATGCATGCGGTAGCATCAGTCATCAAGAGTTCTGGGCATCCAAATTTTAGCCCCTATACTTGAGTGGCAAACACTTTATCTACTGAACCATCTCCTCAAACCCTCACCTATAATTCCTACTAGATCAAATTAAAAATTAAAAACTAAGGGGCTGGAGAGATGGCCTAGCAGTTAAGAGCACCGACGACATCCTCTTCTGAACTCCGCAGCATTGCACAACATGGGTGCACAAACCTACATGCAGACAGTACATTCATACACATAAAAAATAAATAAAATTTAAGAAAGAGGTTTAATACAGAATTCAAGTTACACTAGAATCCCCTTTCAGTTTCCTGTCATCCTGTTTTATTGATCAGTGATAGTCTTCAGCATCCATTTCCTCAAAGTCAGAGTGGACTTGGGTGTTATATGTGCATTACAGGTTATAACAGCAAAATCATTGCTAGGACTTTACACATCTGGATCTGATCCTAGGTCTGTTACCTCCAGCTATGTGACCTTGAACAAGTCCTCCCCATCTCTGAGTTCTGTTGGCTGGGCTCTAACCCCCCTCTAACTCTGGCCTTCTATTTTAAACTTCAAATTATTGATAGTCATCAGCTGATTTCAGTGTCTGGGACCAAGGCTGAGTCAATAGTAGTTTCCCCTACCCAACCCTAAACTTGTAGCTTCAGGCCCTGAGTACAGACCAGGAAACCACCTTTTCCTCTGAGTTGGCTTGGTTTCTTCTCCAGATCTCAACACTAGGCAGTCCCGAGAGCCCCCAGGTCTCCGAATGTCCCTTCTTCCCTTAGAATGTCCTCCTTCTCAATAACGTAGCAGAGTTGGGAGGGTCCTCTCTCCTCTCCTTTCTTGCTTCCCATTGTTTATCAGGGGCTTCAAGGACTGCAAGCTCTAAGCCATGTAGGATTGCCCAAGTTTTTGGCATTGCGACACAGCATTGTCCTCTACGAAGTTCACATTCAAGAACCGCATAATCAAGTTACACAAAAAGGTCATGAAAACACTGCATACTGTTTTGAGTAAGTTTTATGACTTTGTGTTGGGCTCACTCATAGCTTCTCTTGGCAGTTTGTACACACCTAGAAGAGGAAGTTTAAGGCTGTCTACATTCAGCTGGCTTTCCTTCCTAGAGGCAGTACATCAGTGACAGTGACACTACCTAGTCTTCCTATAACTATGACTCCTGTTTGAAACAACCAGCAATTAACAAAAATGGCTTTGTGGGCCAACAAGACGGCTCAGTGGGTAAAGCTGCTTGCCACCAAACCTGGTGATCTGAGTTCCATCCCCAGAAGCTACATGGTGGAAGAAGAGAACCTACCCCTAAAACACAGATACACACACACACACACATACATACATACACACACACACACACACACACACACACACACACACACACTCCTAAATAAATTAAGCTTTATGAGTGAACTAGGTCTATTCCCTGAAATTTCAGTTTGCTTCTATCTCAATCTATGCATCTAGGGCACTTTCATGGGCAAAACTCTGTTACAAAATCCTTTCAGTGTTTACAGTATGGTCATTAGTATGGATCAAAACTCACACTTTCTAATCCTCAGTTCTGCTGTCTAGACAGAGGCCAGGAAAGTCCTTCATTCCTTGAGTAGGACAGCTATGTGGACTTAAAAGGAATTCTTTTCCATTTTACTTGAAGGAGGTAATCAAAAAGAAATATTGCGCATGCCAGCCAATAACAAAGCAGGAAGACGGAGGAAAGTTGCGGAGGACTAGACAGCTGGAAGGCCTTATTTCCTTTGTCCACCTCTCTTGGGTTCCTTCTTTCCCTTTATCCCTATGGTTCCTTTTCATTTTTCTGACTCCTCTGGTTACTTCAGGATCTATACTCACATATAAGGACTGGGAGCCAAAATCCATAAATGAGAGAGAATGTACGGCACTTGATTTTCTGAGTCTGTGTTACTTCACTAAGTATAAGAGTTTCTAGTTTGCATTTACCTGCAAATTTCATGATTTCATTTCAGTGATTCCGGCCAGCTATAAAGCCTAATAAACAATGACTGGCCTGGCAAACTATTACTGTTGGTGCAGTAGTGGCACTATTATCATGGGAAGAATTGACAATCATTAAATTGGAATTAAGGCCCACTCAATGTGCAGGAGAGGTCATAGATCTATGGAGACGTCACAGATCTTAGAGAAAAACCTATTTTTGCCACATCCTTCGATCAACATAATTTCTTACTTTATACTAAACATGCATTACAGACAAATGTACCTTTCACCCTTCATCAAAGAAGCTTCTTTTTGCAACAGATGGAGCCTATCGTAGAAGTATAGAACTAGTCAAACACAGAGAATAAGTGTCTTTGAGATGCTTAACCCTAAGCTTAACATCTTCAATGGACCCTCTACACATGGGACGAATGCATCTCTCACTTCTCACCTCTCATCTCTCACCAGAGAACTTTCCTTATGCAGCAGATATCAGTTAACACAGAAACCCATAATTGTCCAACATGCAGAGAACAAAAGGCTGCAGAGTGCTTATCCATGAAGAAGAGGCCTATTCAAACCTCCCTCTTCCAAGGCTCAGGGATCACTGTAGAAGAGGAAGTGGAAAGATTATAAGAACCAGAGGGTGAGGCAAGGTGAGGATCACAAGGAAACAGTCTTCCAGACAGCTGGCCAGTCACCTATATGTACTCTCAGCAATGGTGACAGCATGCACAAAGCCTATGCAAGCTTGAACCAGACAGAATCCCAGGCTAGACAAAAGGTCCAACCCAAGCTAAGGAACTTTAGGTAACTGATGGCTGCTAAGAGGGGGAAAGGCAGTGTCTCGCAGTGGATGGACCTACACTGAAGGACATTTGATGACACAATCAGACTCTATAGGCTGTATTATATGTATGAGAGTACATTAAATTGGGCAGGGGCCAGTGGTGGGGGATCAAGACAGAGGAGGGGATCTAAACACCACCAAATTATATTGTATGTAAATTGCAAAAAGCCAATTCAAAACATTTGTCCTAAAAAAAATCTCCAAAGTTTGTACCTATAAATGTATTTTATCATATGCTAAACATTGTGCTTATGTTTGGTTTGTAACTCTCACAGATAAAACTCCTATGAAGAAAAAAAAATGGAAGGTCTTACTGCATCCTAGGCAGAGCATGGGGAGTGGATACCTCTGCCATGCCCAGGAGTTCTGGCACCAGCAGGGCCTGCCCTTCTCTGGTTACAACAAGGCACACGCCTGCCAAATATAACAGAATTCATAAAACCAGGCAGAGTGAGCATCTGCAACTAGAGTGACTGTTTCTCAGCCCCAACCTGCCATAGGCCACGGGAGATGCCCCCTGCAGCCACCTTCCCCTGGTCTGGTGAGCCTCTTTGGAATGTTACTATTTTCTCTCATAGATGTCCTTTAATCTCAAGCGAACTCCTCAACCTGCAATCTGGGCTATTTTGTGTCTTTTTTTGTTTCTATTCTAGGACTTGGTTGAACCCAGTCAAGTACTCTAGCACTGAGCTATACCTCCAATCCCTTTTTATTTTTTATTTTGAGGCAGTCTTATTAAATTGTACAGGCTATCCTCTAACTTGTCATGTAGCCCAAGCTGGTCTCAAACTCGTGATTTTCCTGTCTCAGACTCCTATAAAGCTGAGATTATAGGCACCCTTGGCCTTGTGTCGGTATTGATTCTTGAAATTTGGATTCACTTGACTTCCCTAGAATTAGAACAGTTGAATATTTCTTATCCAAGATGCTTGAGGCCAGAAGTATTTTGGATTTAAGGTTTTTTTATATTTTGGAATATTTATGTATATATTATACATTATATATTATACATTATATATTGTAAGATAACTTGTTTACATAAGACAGGACCCATAAGAATCTCATTTCATAAATAAATGTAATATATATGACCTATATATGTCTACACGCATACATACAACCTGAAGGCAGTGTTGCATATTTTTGTGGACGAAAGTTTTATGGTATGGAATTTTTGCACCTGTGATGTCATTTCAGGAACTGAACATTTTTTGATCTTGGGGCATTTCTGATTTGGGATCTTCACATGCTCAACATTCCTGTAGAGATCCTTGAACGACAATACCCTGGCTATCTGGCAGCTTCTGCCCTTGTCCCGTGTCCACATCTGTGCACGGACACACTCAGGTTCTCACTGTGGCCCCTCACATTCCATCACCATTCAAGACCTTTCATGCCAGAGAGAAAGAGAAGGATGAGTCAGAGGTGAATCCACTCACACAGGAAATATCCTCTTCCATCCCAAGATAGCTTTATCTAAAGAGGATTTAAATTTCAAATGGTAAAATGTGCATTTAAATTTCCCTAGCTTCTGCCAGTCCCCCTCTGACCCAATCTTCTGCTGCAACTTGAGGAAAGGTGGACAAGTAAATAAGAGTAATGGTATTTTTAACAATTTATTTATGAACGAAAACCAATGTGTGTTAATGACCAGGAAAGAATCCCACCATAGGCATTCCTTATTCTCTTAGCATGAATAAGAGTGAAGACAATTAGAGCAGTGCTTATTATCGGCAGCCTAAACCACACTAGGCACTAAGTGGGCAATTCCCTTCTGTTCCAACACACCCCAATTAACACAAACCGAGGAAGGAATAAATTTAAGCAGGAACAGCTTATCAACATACAATTAACACTCAATAATTTATCCCCGTAATGCCAAGTCAAATAAAAACACTTTGTCATAAATCACTTACTGGAGTAAGCTAACAACCCTGTGCTAAAATGCTCCGTGAGCTGATTTGCTTTCTATTCACTATCCTCTGCCACAAGAAACTTTGGGTTTTTTTTTTTTCTTTCTAAGGTTCAAGGCAACCAAGCAGCTGCTATGGCACTTGCCCCCAGAGTCCAGGGAGCTATTAACCATAACCAAAACTGCAGGGAGAGCCAGCTCAGCCTCCACAGAGAAGGCACCATCTCCTGGGTTGTCTGCCATCAACAGCAGCAAAGAAATGGGTGTTGTGACACATCTATCCTTTCTAACGTCTTCTCAGAACTTTTGATAATTTCAGGTAGAATAATTGTCACACGTCTTCTATATCTAGCTTCTATTTCATTTAAAACAAGTGATACAGGTTTCATGAAAATAAAACATAAAAGCCTGTCACCATTCTTTCTCAATAATAGCTGCAACTGTACAGGCACTGAATCCAGCAGCATTAAGTCCCTCAAATGCCTTCTCAACACATTCACCACTAAGTCTTAGACCTTTAAACCTTTGGTGCCATGGGCTGTTTGTTGCTTCCTAGCCAGATGTGTTCTCCATCCCTCTCCTCCCAGTTGTTTCTCAGAATCTGTGGCATCTGACTTGGTGAAGAGAATCCTGGAGAGAGACTGGAAAGCTGGTGAGTGAGATAGTCCCTGCACCTTTGTCCTGGGAATTAGTCTATCTGCATAATTTGCAAATTGCATATGTGCAATTTTATTTTTAAAAATGTATTTGTATCCTTAACATCAATTCACGTAGTGCTTTCATGGTCCTTCACAGACACGCAGAAGGTAGAGTTGTCTAGTGTTCATGTTCCCAGAAGAGGTAAAGCGGGGCATGGCTGTCCCTTTGCGTTCCGGCTCTCACAAAGTAAGCGAGAGACCTTTGAGTGGCATACTGTTGCATTTTCCACGTGTGTACTCTTTCACTGCCATTGTTGACTTCGAGGTTTAAAACGGTCCCCACACATCGTGCTGAAGTAACAACGAGTGTACCTAAGGGCAAGAAAGTCGTCAGGATGTGTCCTATGGGGAAAATGTGTACACTGGACGATCGTTGCCTAGGCATTGGTGACGGTGATGAACCACAAAGGCAATGTTAATAGATTAACAGTGTATATTAACAAGTTTTCTTTATGCAAAAAAGCCACATAAACAAGGCTCTATATGGAGAGATTCAAGACCAGGGGCCTGAAGGAAACTAACTCTGTATTTCCCCTAATGCGGTGCTAGACTAATTCATAGACCATCACCAAGGAGCACGCCTGAGGAGTGTGCAGGAGGCAACTCAGAGATGGAGAGGCAAGAAAACTCTCCCCTCGAGTGTCCAGGAGGAACACAGTCCTTCTGCTACCATGAGTCCAGCTCAGTGAAGCTGATGCTATGACCTGATCTTTCCAGCCAGTTTGTGGTTGTTTTAGTAGGAAGCAGAAGCTTGCTCTTTTTCAGGCTTCTAGCTCTTTCTGGTTCTTTACTTCTTTCAAGCTAAAGATCATAAAGTTGGTTCTAAAAGTTAAGTTCTGATTTAGAGTCTTCATACCTGGGTGTACATGAGGGAGGGGCAGGCAGCAATGAGTGAGAACTGAGCACATCCCACTGCCCGAAGCCAGGGTGCTGGGATGTTGCATTTCCCCCTGCCTTCCATTATAGAAAGGCAGCAATGAGTGAGAACAGGCAGCAATGAGTGAGAACAGGCAGCAATGAGGGAGAACTGAGCACATCCCACTGCCTGAAGCCACAGTGCTGGGATGTTGCATTTCCCCCTGCCTTCCATTATAGAAAGGTCTATCATAAAGAAAAGTGGAAAGAATACCATCACAAGGCCTCCTGTACCCATCGGCTAGCTTCAGTAATGACCAACACAGGACCAGTTTTCATCCATCACTATCCCCCATTGCTCCCTGGATTATTTTGATGCAAACTCAAGCTGTCATTTCTCCACCAACATTTCAATATGCAGCTATAAAAGATAATGACTTTTTTTAAAACATACCCATAAAACTACTATTGAACCAAAAGAAAATTAATAATAATAGTATCTTATATGATCAATTATGCAGTCAGGATTGAAATTTCCCCAATTGTTTCATGATCTTGTTTGCATCAGGTTTTATATAAGGAGCCTATATTATAATTATTTGATATTTCAAGTCCCTTTTAATATATGGGCTCCCCCTCCTCAACTTCTTTCTTCCTACAATTTATTGTCCAAATCTACCATTTAGGTTTGCTGACTTTGTGCCATAGTGTTCAGTGTTTTCCTCTTCTCTGTAATTTATTAGATCATTCTAGTGGATTTATTAGACCTGGGTTCAAATTTTGATTCAGTAATAGGTTATAGATGATGTTTATATTTCACCACACTATCTCAGCAAAGGTTTTTTTTTGTGACATTAGCAACAATGGTCAATGCCTGAATCCATTGATTTATTAGGGATTATACAATAATAATCTTTGAATTCTGCCTTTGTTTCTTTAGCACCTGGAATACTTTTACAAAGAGGATTTTCACCTACTAATTATTTAGTTATTCTGAGATACAGCTCATGAAAAAAGAATAAAATAATGATTCATCTACTGTGATTTGATCCATCCACAGTACCTATAATTTCAAAATAATGAATTGGCTCCTTGGAATTATCCAAAGGTGACCACTGCTGCTATCTGATTTTTCAACTATTAGTATTACAATCTGAGTAGTCGTGTGTATTTTATGTGCTTCAATCACTGATGTTCAAATCCACCTGTACTGAGTGACACCAACATTAGTATTAATGTAGTTTACCATGTAATAGTCTAAAAGAATCTTAGAGACAAGATCAACACTATTATCTACAGTATTATTGCTGGACAAAATTTAAGGTCTGTTTTTATTTTTTTATTTTGTTTTGTTTTCTTTCTATGCTTTCTATTTTGTTTTTAGACTTTAATCCAGTAAAGATAGACAGATGCTTTATGTGTGTATGTATGACTAGTTAGTGTTGGTTCTGCCTTCAACCAGCAACCATAACCTCTTCATTTTGCAATAAAACCATTCAACAGATAACATTTTTCTTTTACCTGTTAAAAGGATGTGACTGGCTGTTACAAATTCTACCTGACCTATTAGACAGTGTCTATACCATGAAATAGAGTCCACTCCATGCCAAATGGGATGGAGGGCAAGGACTTAATACAGAGAATTGGTGTTAAAAATAATAACATATATATAAATAATAATAATAATATAAAAATATAGGAAGGACTACAAGGGAAAATAAGGGGAGGTAAAAACCTACCTATAGATTCAGAACATTTATTTATTTATTTATATGTGTATGAATATACTGTCTGCATGTAGGTTTGTGCACCCGTGTCGTGCAATGCCGCGGAGGTAAGAAGAGGGCGTCAGATTCCCCTGGAACTGGAGTTCTCCTGGAATTGGAGTTTCAGACGGTTCTCAGCCGCCATGTGGATGCTGGGGATCGAACCCAGGTCCTCTGCAAGAGCAGTCGGCACTCTTAACCGCTAGGCAATCTCTCCAGCCCGAGATTCAGAACTTTTTTTTTAGAACTTTTAAAAATAACATGTATATAAAAATAATTATATATAAAAATATAGGAAGGAATACAAGGGAAAATAAGGGGAGGTGAAAGCTTACCTAGAGATTTCGAACTCTGTGAACACACTAGGAAAGAACCAGAAGGAGAAACTGTGTAAATCAAAGCCGATCAGCTCTCCCATGCCAATGGGTATTGACACTGCTATTGCCCCACTAAACAACAACCATGATGCCAGATTCCCACTGACACAGCTGCCCAAAGCAGAACTGCATCCTCTTTCTTTCCATTTCCTAAGCTCACCTGAGTACCTCTCAATGGTCAAGCCAATGGAACTGGCCTGCCTAGAGTGTCTGAACCCAGCAGTAAGTAGATTTCTAATTCCAGAAACACAGGAGAACATGAAGGCAATTGACTAGTTATTGACAAACAGTAGTATATAGCTTACCTTTCATTTTCAGTAGGGTCAAAATACTTGCCTCAGCCCATGGTTTCTCTCAAGACAATGCTTCAAGACCAAGATTAAGGGCATAATTTGTGGTAAGCACACAGAAAAAACACAATTTACATGAATGTGTTTTACAACAATGGCCTTGCCCTCTTCTGTAATCATCATCTATCTTCTCTTCTCCATTCTCTGTCCCTTGAACACAAGGAAAACAAGAGATATGTTTATGAATAGATATCCAGGCTCAGAGAAGCCAAGTAACTTGCTTTAAAATTTTATTCTTCTCAGTTCTTTGATCAGGAATAATTTACCAATTAAATAAGACAGCAGTCAAAACAGAAACAGAGACATGCGCCAAGCTCTGTTAGCACCGTGGCTGCAGTCATTCTTCTCCAGATGACATATTGTTGCTATATATAGTTTAGATATGAGTAATGAGAATGTGATTGCAAGCCAATATTCAGGGAAAAGCTGGGCTTATCACAACCACAACTCTGATGAACTGTCTTGGTGATGGATTTAGTCTTAGGCTTTCTCTATTTTTCTCTGGGATGCTTTTCTATTTAGGGTATTAAATGACTTACATGTGATGGACAGAGAAGGACACCTATTAACTGTGGAATTTAAGGCAAGTTATTTAACCTTTCCAAGCTTCCTCATCTATGAAATGGGGATAATAATGGGCTCTACCTTCTCCAGCTATCTGTGAAAATTCGATGACACAGTGTACACATGCAGCTTGGAATAGTGCCTGACGTCCAGAAAATGAGAGGTTCTTTTTTTGTTTGTTTTGTCTTTGTTTTGATTTTGAGATATTGTCTTCCTGTACCCCCAGATGCCTTGGAATATGCTATGTACATCAAGCTAGCCTCCACCTTGCAGGAATCTGTCTACCTGCCTCTGTCTCTTGAGTGCTGAGATTAAAGATGTGAGCCACTGCACCTAACAAAATAAGCAATTCTTAATAACAAAGAAATAAAATGTAAGCAGGTAAACAGTTTTACATAAACACTTCTTATAAGCCATGATACTAAATTCAGGAGAGGTTAATGGTGCCAATAAAAGCCTCTAAAAGTAAGCCGAGAACATGACATAAAGAAAGGGTTAATGATATTCTTGGCAAAGGATTTCATGCTCTGGAGACAAAGAAATTATGCTTCTCTGATAGCCACAAATTTTAACCAACTTAAAAAGCGTTTAAAAAAAATGCTAGGGCTGAGTGTGGTGGTGCACGCCTTTAATCCCAGCACTCAGGAGGCAGAGGCAGGCAGATCTCTGTGAGTTCAAGGCCAGCCTGGTCTACATAGGGAGTTCCAGCCAGCTGGGGCTGCAGTAAGACCCTGTCTCAAAAAGACCAAAAAAAAAAAAAATTTCTGGGTGTTGTGCACATGGCCTTAATCCCAGCACTTGAGAGGCAGAAGCAGGCAGATAGATCTTTATGAGATAAAGGCCTATCTGTATACTTAGCGGGTCTCAGGCCAGCTAGGGCTGCATGGGGACCATGTCTAAAAAGAGTGGGGTGGAGGGAATAGCATAAGGAACATTTAATGGGAGCATCATTCTGAATAAAATAAGAATTGTAGGAACCTGGTCTTCATGCCATAAACAGATCCCTTGCGTTAAGCTGAAAATGGTAACAGGAGAATCACCGAGAAGAGAAACATGTATGAGCATCCTCACTGTGAGGAAGAGCGTGGAGGTCTCGGTACTGAGCAGGAGAAATCTTAGCCTTCCTTCTTTAACATCAGAGTCTCCTGCTTTGCTATCAGATGTGGTTGAGGCTGAAGATCTAGCTCTACAATAGGGAGCTATGCAAATGTTCACATACTCTCCAAGAAATGTAAATTCACAGTGGAATGAGTAGCTATAAGTGATAGCATCTCACCACAAAACATTACTCTGTAATTAGAAACTTAGTGCTTCTTCATGATTCAAGATATGAGTATTGGAGGCATATATTGAAAATGACAGTCCTTAGCTGGGGCTACAGGGAGACCCTGTCTCAAAAAGATAAAAAAAAAAAAAAGAAAAAAAAAAGAAAATGACGGTCCTTGCATTAAAGACATAACCTGCTAAACACAAACACACGTGTGTGCATGTGTGTCTGTGTGTGCACATGCTTATGTATTTACATTAACACAGAGAATTATCATGACTGTAATTACCCTAGAAACAGACTAATACAAGTATATTGCAACTTGGCAACTCAGATAAGCAATTATCATTAGTAACATGATTTTCTAAAATGAAGAATTCTTGTCAAATTTCCAGACAGAAAAAAGACAATCACCCTTTAATTAATTGGTAAATAATGCATTTCTAGATTTCTGAGTGACTAACAAGACCAACCAAAACTACTTTGGGCTTATATGTTAAACAGAATTAGGTTTGACATTCGGGTGATTATACCTGATCTTGTCAGACATGCAAATTTCATGTGGGTCATGGCACAAATTTTCAGGGTCTAGAATGTTTGGCTACTGCTTACAAATGACAATAGATTAGGGAAACACCCATAGACAAGGACAAGTGTGATGCAAGCCTGAGGATCTGAGTTCAAATCCCCAGCACCCACATAAAAAGTTGGATACGGCAGTGCTGGGCATGGAAGCATGTCCCAGCATCCCTAAAAATGCTATGGAGGTCAGAGAAAGGACTGACTGCTGGGGCCTTCTGGTTGCAAAACACTGTCTCAAGGGTAATAAGGTGGAGAGTGATAGGACAGACTACCCAGCATTCTCTGCCTTCCACCTCTGTGCATTAGGACATACTCATTAACATACACATATGTACATATCACACACACACACACAAATGAAAATAAACTTAAAATGGCAATATCGTCCCAAATTATATTGTCAACCCCAGTCACCCCAGCTCTAAAATGCCCCCATCTTTTTGCTCTAGGAGCAGTACAGTAATTGAGAACACCGCCCTACAGCCTCCTTGTTCTTGAAGGGAAGCCAGGATACCCCAGGTGAATGAAAATGGTACTGGAAGGAAGAATCTCCATAGCATTAAACATCAGCATGAGCATTTGCTAGACAGCAGATTCAACTCCTCACAAGGTATCAGGAATGACATACTTAAACAAAGAAACACTAAATGACCCCAGTCACACTCAGGGAAGTTTCATAATCACTTTTGTTAAGATGAAAGCTATAGCCCTGTGATGTTAGGCATGCCTTTGCTCTGAGATTTAAGTTTCTTGTTTTAAAATGAGGCTGCCAGTCAAGTTTTAAAGTTTCTAATTCACTTTTATTTTTGAAACTATTGAATTAGCATATATTAATTGTGCAAAAGACTGGACTTTGCTATGACACTTTCATACACATATAACACACTCTATTCACACTCACCATAAAGAGACATATGCCAACCTCCCCCCTGGCTCCCCCTGACTTCTGATGACAAGGCTATTCCATGCAGATGCCACACCCCCAAAGCTGACCTCCAGTCTACTCCTTACAAGACCCGGATGTCCCTGTTCAACCACATGTCCTACAGACAATGCCAAGGCCACAAGAGCAGCTTTCCTGTGGGAAATGCTGCCATGGAGGACTATGTACTTCTCAAAGTTCTATTTACTCCCCACTACTGCTTGCAGGCAGATCTGGTATCTGGTAGGAAGGTGACTGTATGTGAAGGTCCACTTGCTCTTCCTAGGCTCTGCTTGAGCTAGGTTGAGTACCATGGGTGTTTATTACAGTGAACAATGAAGAGGCTGTCTAGTGACAGAATGCAGAGACCGAAGAAACTGATCCTCCCTGAGGCTGAGTATGCAGTCTTAGCCTGGATTCCTTATCCTTCTGGTAGCAGGAGCTTGGCTGGCATTGCTGTAATTCAGTGACAACTGACCCCTCTTAGTCATGGCCAACAGGCTACTTCCCTTGGTATCAAGTTCAGAGTCCAAGGGAGAGATGTTATTGGCCTCACTTATCCTTTCAGTTCTGGTAACAAGTTATATGATTGCCACTGTGGACAAAGTTAGGAGGGACATTTGGATATCTGTCCACTCATTCAGAGAATGTACAGAAATATATTTTGTGCAAAAAAAAAAAAGAATGTAAAGAGGCTAAAATGTCTGATAGACTAGATTTGCAGAAAGCAAATGGAGTGTTCTAACAGTGACAAGGAAAATGCTTCTCAGGTTTGTAAGAGGTCAGGAGCAGCAGAAGAGAGAGAGGCAGTGTGTTGAAGGATATGTTCATCAGCCACAGTGGTCTCACCTGAGCGTCATGGGCTCGAATCACTGGGCAAAGACGTTAACTGTCACGGGAGCCAGAGAGTTGTTCCTGTACGTCAAGACATCATAGGCAAGCAGTTTAAGTGTGACCAGACATAAGTTATTATACCTTCCATACTACTACTGACCTTGGGAAGGGTTCTTGTTCTAGTTTGTCTTCCAGTGCTGTGACAAAACACTCTGACCGACATCAACTTGGGGAGGAAAGGGTTTATTCAGCTCACATCTCCTGGGTCACAGTTCATCACTTAGGGAGCCCAAGGCAGGAACTCAGGGCAGGAACCTGGAGGCAGGAGCTGAAGCACAGGCCATGGAGGAATGCTGCTTACTGGCTTGCTCCCTTGGCTCATGCCCAGCCTGACCTCTTATACAGTACACAACAACCAGCCCAGGGTGGCACCACCCATAGTGGGCTGGGCCCTCCCACATTGCTCAACAATCAAGACAATACTCCACAGACGTGGCCACAGGCCAGTCCAATGGAGTCAATTCCCCAATTGAGGCTCCCTCAACCCAGGTGTGTCAAGTTGACACTAAAGCTATCCAGCACAAATGACCCCTTGTCAACTTGACACACAAAACACATCACTATTAAACCACCACCTTTCCAGTTCTTATCCCCAAAGTATGATGTTAACATTAATCACAACCTAAGACAGTACAACCTTAAAAGCCCCACAGTCCTTAAAATGTCCAAATACTTAAAAGTTCACAGTCTGTCAAGTCTCTTAACTGTGGGCTGCTGTAAAATCCAAAACAAGTACTGTCTTATTTCAAAGGGAAGAATCAGGCACTCTCAAACAAAACCTAAGTCCAGCAAAGTAGCTCAAGGCTGGACACCTGGGACTCACTCACGATCTTCTGGGCTCCAAAGGGTTTCGGCAGCTCGCCCTCTCCGACTCTGCCATCCATGGCACACACAGCTCATCTCACAGGCCCAGGCCAACTCCATTCCACACCTGCTGCTGCTCTTGGTGGTCATCCCATGGTCCCAGCATCTCCAAAAAGCTGGGGTCGCCATTGAAACTGAGGCAGCACCTTCACCAATGGCCTCTTCTGACCTCTCCTGGTGCCAAGCCTCAGCTTCTCTCCATGAGCCCCGCAATCTTGGGGTCTTCACTGCAACCGAGGTGCACTTCCACCAATGGTCTTTCCTGACCTCTCACAGTGCCAAGCCTCGGCTGCTCTGTGACCCCCTCAAATTTCAACACCAGAACCATATAGGAGACTCTTACACACGACCAAGTCCTGCTTCTGGCTTGAGATGGAGGCTTGGGCCCCTTCTGGAACACAGCTTCTGTGTGCTGACCCTGAAGAAATTCTTCCCAGAAGATTTCACCACAGTGATGCTGGTCTCTTGTTACAGCTGATTTTTCAGCCCCAGCTAACCAGCATCAATTGTCCCAGTACAACAAAAATTTCCCTTCAGGTTCTGGTCTCTTGTTACTTACAGCTGATTCTTCAGCCCCAGCTGACCAGAACCCACAGATTACACAGTCCTGATGAACTCTGCTCCCCTTTGAAACTAGAAACTTCACAAGCCAGGCCTCCATCTTCTACAAATCCTTCAGCAAAACTGCTCCAAGCTCCACAGCAACAATCTTTAGGCATTCAATGATCTTCCCAGCCCAAAGTTCCAAATGCTTCCACAATCCTTCCCCAAAACACCAAGGTCAGGTCTGTCACAGCAATACCCCACTCCTGGCACCAATTTCTGTTCTAGTTTGTCTTCCATTGCTGTGACAAAACACTCTGACCGACATCAACTTGGGGAGGAAAGGGTTTATTCAGCTCACATCTCCTGGGTCACAGTTCATCACTTAGGGAGCCCAAGGCAGGAACTCAGGGCAGGAACCTGGAGGCAGGAGCTGAAGCACAGGCCATGGAAGAATGCTGTTCACTGACTTGCTCCCTTGGCTCATGCCCAGCCTGATCTCTTATACAGTACACAACAACCAGCCCAGGGTGGCACCACCCATAGTGGGCTGGGCCCTTCCACATGCTCAACAATCAAGACAATACTCCACAGACGTGGCCACAGGCCAGTCCAATGGAACCAGTTCCCCAATTGAGGCTCCCTCAACCCAGGTGTGTCAAATTGACACTAAAGCTATCCAGCACAGTCCTGGATAGCTTCATGGATTAGAAATTCCTGCTCCTTTTCATTTTCTAAATATTTATAGAGCAGTGATTTTTCAACCTAGGAGCAAGTTTGTCCTGCAGGGACATTTGGCAATGTCTGAAGACATTGTTTAGCATCTGAGAGAGGGGCTGCCATCCAGTAGGCAGACACCAGAAATGCAGGTAAACATTCTACCATGCCCACATAGGACAACTCAAATTACAAAGAATTATTTAGTCCCAAAATGTCTATAGCTCCAAGTTAAGTGTGAGAATCCACAGCCAGCACTCATCAGAACCTCAAAGGGTCCAGGACTTAAGTAGGCTGAGGAGATCCAGCTGTAGATATTGGCAGAAGGCCAGCAAGTGTTCTGTGTGGCACCCTCACTCCGTGTCCGGCTGAACTCATGCCAGGCCTGAGGTTTCCTCTTCTCACAAACAGCTCTGCCACTGTAGCCCTTATGTTGAAGGGAAATCCCCACAGTTTGAACGGAGCAGCTCTCCAACAATATGCTTTTTAATCCCTGTTCATTTAAAGACCTCTGCCCTTTCACCCTCTGATATCCTCACAATGACACATGCGTCACACTACAAAGGCTTTCTCAAACCAGTTGGCTGCTCTGTGACTCATGGTTTTCCAATGGCTATTTTTCTTTGCCAGTGGTCAACTGTCCTTTTGTTCCGCCTGCCACTAGAGTGATCCTTCTCCTCCATCTTGGAAGACCCTTCCATGGAGTTTAAACTACCCCTCTGAAGTGTAAATAGCCACACTAAGTAATGCTATAAAACACAGTCAAACATCACTATTATATACTGTTAAATATTTAATTAAGAAATCAGATGAGCCAGGCATGGTGGCAAATGCCTTTAATCCCAGAACTCCGGAGGCAGAGGCAGGTGGATCTCTATTAGATTGATGCCAGCCTTGTTTACGTGGTTTACAGGACAACTGGGACTACAGGGAACACCTTGTCTCAAAAAGAAAAGGAAAATCATACAAATCAAACAGTTTTATGCACAATAAGGAGAAGAAAAGGAGAAATGAAACGCAGGTGTAGAATGGAGCCTCACTTGGTCATAAGTACATTTTCATTTGCTTTTTACCCTGGGGCATTTGTAGAAAAGATTGTTTTGCCAACTATTTATCTTTTTCTTCATTTTCTTGAAGCATGTCTTTTCCAGAAAGCAAAGATATTTAATAAGTATTAAAAACATGTGTTTTAACCATTCAGAAAGTTTAATTTTCTTTAAAAATGGTTTCCGGAGCTGAGCTCTTCTCCAAGTTTCTGGAGCTGAATTTTCACCTGATCATATGTCAAGTTTGGCCTCGATGACCCCACATAGGCCTCTGTCAATCATGTGGGCTTTCACTTGGACCCCCCACCTGAGAAGAATAGGATCTATTATAGTAGAAAAGCAGATACTAATAAAGACCTGATGTAGTTGTTCAGTTGAAGGATCTGGTTTTCTGGGAGCTTGTTTCATGTTATTGTGAAAGTAATAAAGAAACTTCTGGAGGAAGGCCAAAGAGCTTTAAATAGTATAGTCCTGAGCATCTCAGGACATAAAAATAATCAAAGTCTCTGTATCAAGTTTGTACACCAGGCACTAGCAACAAAGACTTGGAGTGTATGGAAAGACGCTGAAGGTGGCTCAGGGAGGTTCATGAAACATGAACAGAAGTGTGCAACTGCCCTGCTCACCCTAAACCAGCCCCATGCTGGGCCCTGCTGCTCACAGGAAGTCAGTTGAGGTGCCAAACTTCCTGAAGCCTCCTTCCTGCTCAGGGTTTACCAGCTCCACCAGGGTCACCAGAGGCAGGCTTCTTAGGGCTTTGGCACGCCTGAACTGTGGTTCCAGAGCTGAAAACTAAGCTTAAAGTTGGTTGCAACTGGCAACCTTAAGGGTGAAGGGTTAAGGATAAACTGTACGCTCAAACCATTTCTCCACATTATAATATTTAAAGAGAAGAAAGAAAACAGCACTTTTCACAGTGTCTTCCAGCATCTTTGTTTCAAAGGAAAACAACACAGTTGGTGTTAACGAAACATATCTTACATCCTCTAAAGGGAAGGGACGACGTGTTAGAACTTGGGACAGAAGTCATTGTCTATAATGGTGAGTCTCGAGATCAGTTGTCCTCACCATGCAGACCAAGAGGGGGCCTGCAGCATGCCATGCAGCCACTCCAGCCTTCAGGGCTGGAGTACAAGAAAGCCTACTTCCCTGACAACATCGGAGGCTGACAATTTTCTGAAAACTGTCTCCCAGGAAAGGTGAAGAAGCTTTCTCTATAGGGAAGCAGCTTTGTCTGAATATCCGACTGTTAGATTTAGGGATTCTTTTTGCTAGCAATATATAATCAAGAGAAATTCCCTTGATGATGGAGAAATCCAAGACTTGACTCATAAGTTGGGACATACTTTAGTAGGCAGCGCTAACTGGAAGCAAAACAATTACATTTTTGCTGCCGATGAACCTGAGCAATGATTTGTTTGCCTGAACTTACTTTTTTTATTTTTTTTATTTTTTATTTTTGGTCTTTTTGAGACAGGGTCTCCCTGTAGCCCCAGCTGTCCTGGAACTCACTGTGTAGACCAGGCTGGCCTTGAACTCACAAAGATCTGCCTGGCTCTGCCTCCCAAGTGCTAGGATTAACAGCGTGCGCCACCACGCCTGGCTGCCTGAACTTACTTTAACACCACCAGTATATTTCTACTTGGTGAGTGACCATTGCTTACACACTCTGATTTAGCGTATCATATACAGGTGACTGTGTTGTGGCACATTAGTGACCAGGGAGGAAAAAGAAATCCAGGTAGAAATCAAAGAGAGATTAGTTTAGTTGTGAGATTTGGAGCCCTGGCCTTGAACTGGCTCAGCAGTCCATCTCCACCAATACCAGGCTTTAATAATTTTGTATGCATCTGAGGTATACAAAAACAACTCAGTACCAAATGACATCTAGTTTTGCCCTCGAAAGTTCATTTGCTCCCCTGGATCCAAACTAAATTGACAATGGTCCTCAGATGCAGGCAAGAAGAAACAAAGCAGACCTTAAAGGCTCAGGGATAGCAAATTTATTATTATTTTTAAATGGACATAGATTTCACACATAATTCAAAAGTGTTTCAGAACTGTGTTTCTAAGAAGTAAAACCACAGCCATCCAGCTACTCACGGTCAGAGGCAGAGTTCACTATGTTGGTTTCTTAAAGAAGATGAAAAGATCGTGAAGACTAAAGAAGTTTAAGAACCACAAAAGTGTACCCTTAGGGAGGAAAAAAGGAGAAACATGTGAGTGGAGGAAAAAATGACAATAAGCAGCACTTGGGTAGTAGAAGAGACGTATTTTAAGTTCCACAAAGATCTGATGTACATTCAAAATACTGGACCTAAGAGGGAAGCAAAGAACAAATGAAACCTCAGGGTTACACCTTGAGGGCCACAAAGGACGACACAGTAAAGATACCTGCAAGAGTTTTGTTTCATTTTATTTTGTTTCTTTAAAATAGAAAGGAACTGGGGGGGGGGGGTTCTTGTGGGGTTACAGACCAAAACATGTCAGACTTTCTTATCTAGAAAGTCAGAAAAGGAATGTAGTTGGTGGAAGAAACAATCCAAAGAGCAAAAGACCTCTGTGAAGCATGAGCAAAATTCAGTCATTGTCCTTTCAACAGGCTGGGGAGAAGCTTTAAAAGCCTGATAGTTAGCCAGGCATGGTGGTGAAGGCCTTTAATCCTAGCACTGAGGAAGCAGAGGCAGGTGGATCTTTTTGAGTTCAAGGCCAGCCTGGTCTACAGAGTGAGTTCCAGGACAGCTGGGGCTACAGGAAGACCCTGTCTCGAAAAGACCGAAAAATAAAGCCTGATAGTGGAGCTAGCCTGTTGGACAATTTTTTTAAAATATTTTTTTAATTTTATTTAATTTTGTATGTGTATGAATGTACTGTCTGCATGTAGGTTTGTGCACCCGTGTCGTGCAATGCCGCAGAGGTCAGAAGAGGGCGTCGGATTCCCCTGGAACTGGAGTCCTCCTGGAATTGGAGTTTCAGACAGTTCTCAGCCGCCATGTGGGTGCTGGGGATCGAACCCGGGTCCTCTGTAAGAGTGGTCGGGTTCTTAAAAAAAGTTCCTATAACAGTTATGCAAAGGCAGAAAGCAGGAAATCTCTTCTCTTATGGGTTCATGAAGTTATAATCTCTCTCTCTCTCTCCTTTCTCCTCTCTTCATTCTTCATTCTTCTCTCTCTGCCTAACTTCTTTTATAGGCCATTCCAAGGTCAAATCCTTTACTTCTAGGATGTTTTTCTTTTCCTTACTGCTCCTCAGATCTTGTGTTAATCAGCTTTCTGTCACTATACTGAAATACATGGTATCATTAACTTTAGAGAGAAAAGGTTTATTTTTAGAAGTTCTCCTTTTGGGGAGTTTCGGTCTAAGTTTAGGTAGACTAAGTGTATGGGAGCCCTGGTGGCCATGGTGGAGAGTACATAGCAGAACATACTCTAGGAAGAAACACAAGTGGGAAGAGGCTCAGACCCCACAGTCACTTCCAGTGATATCCCCCCAATTACCTACCTAAGAACCTTCTGTTAGTTTCTACCTCCTCGGGGTTCCGTCACTGCCAGGAGTGCCAAGAGCTGGGAACTAAGCCTTTAATACATTAGTCTTCGCAGGACACATCCAAACCCTAGAAGATCCTTTTATTATTATTTATTTTTGTATGTGTATGAATGTACTGTCTGCATGCAGGTCTGTGCACCTGTGTCGTGCAATGCCGCGGAGGTCAGAAGAGGGTGTCGGATTCCCCTGGAACTGGAGTTCTCCTGGAATTGGAGTTACAGACAGTTCTCAGCCGCCATGTGGGTGCTGGAGATCGAACCTGGGTCCTCTGCTAGAGCGGTTGGCGCTCTTAACCGCTAGGCCATCCCTCCAGCCCTAGAAGATCCTTTTAAATGTATGCTCTGTCTCCTTATCTACTTCCTCCCTACAAATCTTCAACAGAACCACCAACAGATACTGTAACTTGAATGGCATCAGGTTAGCCATTATGGCCTTTAAATGGGACCTACATGGCTTAAACTTGCTTTGGACCCCAATAGAAACCCAGTGAGGTTAAAATGAAATTTGTTACAGCTGGGGCTACAGGGAGACCCTGTCTCGAAAAGACACACACACAAAATGAAATTTGTTACATGGATTGCATATGTATATCCATTTGTCTAAATGGTACAGGCATTTTATGTATTGTGAAAACTTCATTTCCAATAAAGGGGAATTATTACGGACAGATATGAAAGATGAAGTTGAGAGATTAGTACATGGGAGTTAGTTTTACTGTTCTTTTACTTTGTATAAATTTGAAATTTTACATAAGATGAAGTGGCTGTTCTCTACGTACTGTGTCATGGCCATAACTGTAGAGTCATATATATTCAATATATGTATGTGTCCACACATTCTCCAGCAGATACTAGCCTTAGAACCACGTGTCCTGATGCATCACATGTGCTTCACTATTCACCCAGTGAGGCACAGGGGGCCTTGACATCTGCCAGCTTATCCATCAGCACCTCAACTTCAGGACTTGAGTATGGATTCATTTTTACTCTTTTGGCATCCAGAGCAAAAGCTGGGCCAATGGAACACATCTCGTCTGCACTGAGACTTATATATAATCTTCTCCACCCCTCATCATCATTCCAAACACTATCCTGGGTTCCGAGGCTAAGGCTAAACATGGAGTCTGCAATGTGATATCTCAGGGAACAGCCAGGAATGTGACGAAACACTTTCCTCTGAAATTCACTCCAACTGAAGAGGGTCATGGTTGGAGACACTGTTCTTCTCATTCTTGTCTACTTAATTTCCTTTCCACTGGTACATTCTTAAATTGCCAAAATGTGCATAATATATGGTTGCTCCCCATCTCTCAAGCAGGCTTATTTTTGTCACCTCTGTGGGTCACTCCTCATTGTGTGTTTTTTTAATTGTGTTTTAATTTCTTCAACACTCATAACTTTTGCTTAATTATAATCTCTTAAATTCTCTGAATAATTTCTGTACCAAATGAACTTATAACATCAAAAAGAAAAGGCTACATCTCAGAAAAATTTTAAAAAGTTGGCCATTCATAAGCCATGCAGTAGACACTTTATTGTAAGATAAAATACTTAATGAGTTAGACTAATGAGGGATAACCCAGTCAGAATTATGGGAAATATTTAAAAAGAACTATCCTATAAAATAAAAACTATTATACCCAGTAAAGGATAGAGGCTTGAAAATTAGGGAAGTAGGGATATTTGCCGGCTTACTTTGATGAATAGACAATAATGTTTTTTTAATTAGTATGCTAAAAACTTTGTGAGTCAATTTTTTCTTTTAAAGTACTGAGAACTGTGCATCTCCTAATGAAGTTGATATGCAAACTCACTTCCATTATTTAATCTCATAGATCGCTTTTCTTCAAATGTAAAATAAGGGGCTGGAGAGATGGCTCAGTGGTTAAGAGCATTCACAGCTCTTAAGGGTTTGGTTCCCAGCACCCACATGGTGGCTAAGTCCTATCAGTAACTCCAGTTCCAGGGAATCTAATGGTCCCTTCAGATTCCTGAAGGCATTCCACACAGGGTGCACATATATATGTGCATGCAAAATATTCAGACACATAAAAATAATAAATAATTTTTAATGCAAAATAAACTAGAAAGATCCATGCCTCCCTTCTCATAAATTTTGAGTTACTAGAGTCCAAATTCATGAAATTCCACTTTTACAAAGTATTGACTTTTGAACAATTCTAATTGACCTGGATTTTTAAAAAGTCACCCAAACCTCTTACAACTCTGGTTTTTGCCCATAAGAAAAATAGTAATACCCAGAAAGTAATTCATCACTAATCTAGATAGTTATACAAAACAGAGGGAAAAATTCTAGATCTATTAAAACAGACACGTGGGCGTGTGGTTTGCCTCACAGACATGTAATCTCCCAAGGCTCTAGGAGCCACCACCTCCTGGTCTTACCCCTTCTCAGCCTGAAATTCCCTTCCAGCTAGGCGATCCCAGGCCCAGCCCCCTTACATCATGCACTTTCCTGCCATTGTCTGGACCTGTGCATTAAGTCCTGCCAAAGCATCTCTTAAGTTTGTATTTTACAGTTATCAAAGTTTATCATTGCTATTACTATTATGAACTTTTTTTTTTACCTCTTCAGTGTGTTTATTCCACAGCATTCTAGCCAAGGGGACCAACAAGAGGTGACCACAGAAAGACAGCCTCAGGGCCCTCACCCACACCTAGGCAGCACAGTGTCTCAAATCTCCTGGTAGTACCGGGGGAGCCACTAGAACACATGAAACCTACTTGGGGGGTTTGGTGACTCCACGGGTTCTGGCAGGCTTTGAAACCTAGGTGCTGAAGGGGAGGTCTGGGCAGGTCACTGAGCTAAGGAAGAGCAGAGTGACTGTGTCTTGTGGTTTCAGCCTGTCTTCATTCTATCTGTCCCTAGATAGCTGAATCTTCACTAAGGACTTGACAATGTATTTTTCCAAACACCAGTGGCAACTAGAAATTAACTGGTGGTTCCAGGAAAAGGGACTGAAGTATTGCTTCACTGTTCATATTCAAGTTTTTTTTTTTTTAAATATTACTTCATTTTTATTTTACTCTTTGCCAAAGTGCCTGAGAGAGACTCTATAGGGGCGTCAAATGGAGATTGAGTACACAGTTTTTTTTTTCTGCATCTTACAAAGCAAAAATTATTTTATTATATTTACATACATGCATGTGTGTGTGTGTTGATGCATATGAGTATATGGGTGCATGAGCTCGTACAGGAGGTCTTGCCTTACTGTCTTGAGGCAACCTTTCTCATTGACACAGAAGCTCCCTGATTCCTAGGCTGGCTGACTGCGTGTTCTCTGGATCCATCTGTCTCTACCACAGATGCTGCAGTTTCCTGCACCTGCATCCACCACCCTGCATTTTGCTTTACATGGGTGCTGGAAATTCAAACTAGGTCCTCATGCTTGCAGAGCAAATGTCCTCACCCACTGAGCCATCTCTCCAGCCCGTAAATTATTTTTATTTTTTTTAAATTTATTTTTATTGATGCTTTGTGTATTTCATACATCATTTTCCAATTCAGTTCAGGCATATATCCCCTTCCCTTCCCCCCCCCCACCCCACCCCTACCCATCGCAGATCTGCATTCTGCCGGTAAGTTTTCTGCATCTTTCTCTGCTTTTTGTTTTGTTTTGTTTTCATTTTTTAACAATAGTGATAATTTGTGGTACAAGCATCCTTCATGTAAACCAATTTGCAAGCAGTTGTGCCCAAACCCACTGTGTGTGTGTGTGTGTGTGTGTATAATAGATTTACCATTTCAATCACTTCTATATGTTCAGTCTGGTGCAGTTAGCTATGTACACATTGTGGTGAAACCACACCACAAACACAGTTCTAAGAGATACAGCCCTAGGATCCATGGTGTATCTGAGTCCTTGGACCAAGGAGTAGAGTTTGAACCCTGTCTGAACAAGACCCTTAACTAGGGTAATAACTGAATAATCTGGCACAAACTTAAAAGCAAGTGAAGAGCAAGCATCTCTGATGCGATAAAACTTAGGCATCCATATCCAGCTAAAGCAAAGATTCATGGTTAAACCAGAAATTGAACACTCCAGTTTAGTCCTGAGAACATATGTAGGTATTTCATTAGTAAAAATGTGTGCAAAGTTGAGGTTAACATGAACTTGACATTTAAGATTGAGAGGAGAGAAGAGAAACATCCTGAAATCCCCAGAGCCCTCTCTATTCTCATCTAAGCTTTTTTATTAGCTACAAGTGGATTTTCCACACAGTCGATTTTCAGAGACAAATTCTTTTTGTGTTTTCCTCTGTTTCTCAGCTCAGACTGACTTGGATGTGCCTGAGCAAACACAATTAGGAGGGAGAAGAACATGCTAAAAAAAATGAAACAAAATACATATGTATCCTGAGAGTGCCATTAAGGCTAGTTAGCATATTAATCCATGGGAACATGAAGTTGGTTTACTACATAAGGATTCCGAGCAGTTTCCAAAGACATTTCTGGGATTATCTCTGTGCTTTGGTATGAAGGAAGCTGGAAACTTTTCCAAGTTCCTGACTACCCGAGAATGAGCACTAGAGCGAACAGGGTTATGTTATATTCCAACATTTAGAGTGAGAATTCTGGCTATGGGGAATGTACTTGAATCAAAGGACTTTGTAAATGTATATTCCAATTCTGAAATCAGTGACAAGAAACACAAGAATGCCTATTTGAGGTAGAAAGGAAAGAAAACACACCTCAAGCACTTGTCAGGTACCAGAGATGCAGAGCGTAGCCCTGAATGTACACTATGTAATGAATCCCAGCATTTGACAGAGGCTCAAGGATCTATTAAATCAGATGCTAATAGGTGATGGAGCCTCAATAGACTCCCACAGCACTGTAAAATTGACAGGTGTGCTTGTCTGAGCATCCCCAGGAATACTGGGTTTCCAATGAGAGATAAGTGGCAAGCTGGAAGGTAGTATGCCACAGGGCATGTCTTGCAAGATGTTCCCACTCCACATTCTCAGTGCTTTGAACAAAGCCAGGGAGGGAAACCTACTGATTTGCATATGGGGTGTATGAGGACACTGGATATACCAGGTGACTAAATTTACATTGCCAGAAATAAGGAAAGCTGAGTAATGGTATAAATGTTACTGGAAGGAGATGTATATCAAGGTCTGCACAGAGGTTCAAACAACCCACCATACGATACAGGTTGAACATCCTTTACTCAACATGTATGAGACCAGAAGTGTTTCCGATTTTAAATTATTTCTGATTTTGGAATGCATGCTTATATGTTTATATATTGCTAATGGACCTAAACATGAAATTCATACAAGTTCCTTTTGTTCATTAAGTTAATATATTTTTTTAATTTTATTTACTTATTTTTTTAAATTTTATTTATTTCTGTATGTGTATGAATGTACTGTCTGCATGCAGGTCTGTGCACCTGTGTCGTGCAATACCGTGGAGGTCAGAAGGGGGTCTCAGATTCCCCTGGAACTGAAGTTAAAGACAGTTCTCAGCCACCATGTGGGTGCTGGGGATCAAACCCGGGTCCTCTGCAAGAGCAGTTGGCACTCTTAACCGCTAGGCCATCTCTCCAGCCCCAAGTTAATATATTTTTTTAGCACCTCTGCATTTTGATTGCTTGACACATGAGTCAGAGGTATGGGATTTTGCACTTGAGCTATCGTGTCATTGCTCAAAAAGCTTTTTATTTTGGAGTATTCTGGATTGTAATTTTTAAAATTAAGAATTCTGGAACTGTAAAACATGGAGAGGATAACATTTAAAACAACCATATAAAAAACCACATTACAGTCAGGACAAACTGATAGGGTCACATGGTTGCAGATAGATTCTAAGCTATATTAAAATATACGATAATTCCACTGCAACATGCTCTCCTTGTACTGTATGCATCCCCACGTACTTAGTACCTTCCAGGTGCTAGGGACTGTGCTTGGCCTTGGAGACCTGGTGGAGAACTGTGGACAAAACTCTGGTATTGCCACAAGCTTAATAGTCCATCAAGACATGAGTGAAATATTAGAAGATGGGAAAGAACTTTAAACTATGTCTCACAGGACAATGAAAGAATAGTGGATTTTAAGCCTTGAGAAAGTTTTATTTTAATGAGCATTTGAAGAGTTGATGGGGAAAAAAGGAATCATATTTTATGCTAAACTTTATAATATTCAAAATATACCCTGCCCCTCTCTGTGAAATGATTATACACTGCTGGGCCACAAATTTTAGAGTCCATTGTGTGACTTGTGTATACTAGAGGGGTCTTTAAAAAAATTTAAGGTAACATTTATTATCCTCCCCTTGTTTTGTAGGGGTGCTGGGGATTGAACCCAGGGCCTTGCACATGCTATGTAATTGCCGTACCACTGAGCTACAACCCCAGCTAAAAGCGGTGTGACTGGTGATGAACCTCCTTGTAGGAGAAGTATGTATTTACACCAGCAGCTCCCACAGTAGCCATGTGACTTGACTTAGTCAATAGCATACAGGCAAAAGTGATCCCTAAATAAGAGGCAGCTAAACCAATTAGAGGTGAAGGTCATCTCTGTTTTAGCCAAAAAGTGCTCTGTTGAGAATGGTCTTGAGCATTAATTGAATATTTAGTTTATCATCCATGGAACTCATTTTACCAAACATGTTATGTCTTAAGCCAAAGCCCAAAGTGAGGTTAAACTCACTAATAAGACCAACAGAAGCATTCGAAAGGCCACATTCTAATTGTTACCTGTCATTAACATGTATTAGTGTTGCCAATTTCACTGTAATTGTGGGTTTGATTCAACTGGTTTAAATCAATTTTATTGATATATAAGGACACCTACAATGTATCACATCTAGTTTTAGCTAAAAGTTTACTGATCAGACTAGAAATTAAAACTTGATGCCTGGCTTTACTGTCAGTGCTGTTAACTCCACTCTTACACAGAACTCTGTTTCTACTTAAGTGTCCAGCATCAGGATATGAATTATCATTGGTGACTTCTAAGTAAACTGCAAAGATGGCAGATAACTGGGCGGCTTGCATGTGTAGGAGGAAAGGAAGCTCCTGTGCTCCTTCCCTTTCTCTCTATTCAATACCTGGGTGCTAAAGTCCTTCTGGGCACCAGTTTATATATTTCTTGCAAGTTAAAACTACTTATTCTAAAAAGGACTGCAGAGTGAATGCCAATTAGGCCTTGCTTTCTGGGAATGTGGCCTGCCTGCTAGCTTCTCCCTTTCAGTCCTCATTGCTGTAGATGCATTTGGTGATCACTTTCATGATGACCTGAGTGCATTGCCTTCATCAGCAGTAGATACTCCCTAAATGGCTTCTGCTTAATTGCTGGGGTATCTCAATTCCAGACCTGGGCATATGCTACTACAGCTAGGAAGGGTTATACCCCACCATTTTTTTAATCGTATCACTAGCTAAGATTATACATGCAGGCAACACTGATCACATGCTTATTTTGAAAGTGTCCATGAGGAACACAAAGATACTAGAAAATATGATCTCATGGTTTATATTCCAGCTGGAAAGATGAACATAATATGATCTCATGGTTTATATTCCAGCTGGAAAGATGAACATAATCGATGCAAAAGTAAAATAACAGTATTTTTAGATAATTTAAGATGCACCACTATTTCCAAATGAAATACACCAGAAATGATTCGGTTCATGTTTGGAAGAGGAACTATTTATATTAAGACAGTGATGGTGGCGGTTATATGATAAGGATGGAAATTGGAGAGGAATAGGAGAGTTCACTTGGAGGAGGTAGAACAGAAAAGGTGAGGTGTGAGGGGAGAAACAGAAGTCAAGTATTCTAGCTGTGCCATTGTACATGGTGCCCAGCACACAGTAGGACTTACTGAAATAGTGGTTGAGAAGACTTTCCCATCCTCACCGTGGAGCGCCCCCAAAGTTTTATCAGTCTTTACCTATCTTCCAAAGCTGCCACAGCTAGACATTATCTGGCCTTTCTGTGAGATATCTCACTGTTTATTGTCTGCAAATATCATGGGGCAATTAAGTGCAGGCAAGCTTTTATACAACCTTGAGTTGGCTAATGCTACTGTGCCAATTAACCATACAGTCCCCGTACCTGGTCAAACACAGTTCAAGGTGTTTTGCTTGACTGTTTAGCTGAAATTAAGAGTATGTAGATGGGCACATCAAAAAAGTTATGTCCACTGAACAACCACTGTGTAAAAGCAGCAATGCTGGATACATGGAGAGAAATTTCTTTTTACTTCAGTTGCATTTAAGCTCATCTCCAGGACAATCTTCATTAAATCTAAATGTTTCCATGTCTCCCCTCAGGTTAGAACTCAACACATACAGCAGTTCATAGAACACAAGGGTGCCGCAGGACTCAGATGAAAGGGGGTAAGTATACACACAGAGCAAGTTTATTCAGAAGTTTCTTTTTCTCTTGGTACTGGGGAATTCAAGCCCTAGTCCTCAGGCATGCTAGGTAAGCACTCTACCACTGAGCTATATCCCTAGCCTGAATTTAAATTTTCAAATGAGATGTCCAACTTCAGCCAGTTCTTCCATTCTGGCAGATCTTATGCATTAGTAATGATGCCTGTAAAGCAGTCATGAGTGCACTTAACAAACTGCTTCAGAAAACCTGAAAAACTGTTCCCTGATAACTTGTGGTACAGCTAGTAAACTCCACTTTCGCAGAAGGGAAGAGCTCGGACCATCTCAAACTGATTTCACTTTCAAGCTTCACTAAGGCTCATCATGGTTTTCTTCTGAATTTCAAAAATAAATGTGAAGAAATTTTTTTTTTTTAGACAGGGTCTCCCTGTAGCCCCAGCTGGCCTGGAACTCACTCTGTAGGCCAGGCTGGCCTTGAACTCACAGAGATCCACCTGCCTCTGCCTCCCAAGTGCTGGGATTAAAGGCATGAGCCACCAGACCCAGCATAAAGACGGTTCTTAGCCACCATGTGGGTGCTGGGAATCGAACCCGGGTCCTCTGGAAGAGCAGTCAGTGCTCTTAACCGCTGAGCCATCTCTCCAACCTCTTGAAGAACTTTTAAGAACATTTGATTGATTTTTATTTTATGTGTATGAGTGTCTTGCCTGCTTATATGTAAGTGTATTATGTGCATGCACTGCCAGTGAAGACCAGAAGAGGTCATTGGATGCCCTGGAACCGGAGTTAGAGATGGCTATTAGCCATCATATGGGTGCTGGGAAATGAATCCAGGTCCTCTCAAGAGCAACTTTACCACTGAGCCATCTCTTCAACCCCTCAAGTCTATTTTTTAAAAATATTTTTTATTTTCTTTATTTATGTGTATGAGTGTATTGCCTGCATGTATGTAAGTGCACCTGTGTTGTGCAATGCCTGTGGAGGTCAGAAGAAGGTGTTCAATTTTCCTGGAGTGGGAGTTACAGACAGTTGTTAGCCTCCATGTGGGTGCTGGGAATTGAACCTGGATCCTCTGCAAGAGTGGCCAGTGCTCTTAACCACTGAACCACCTCTTTAGCCCCTCAAATGTATTTTTTAATTGAAGCCTATTCTCACAGATCTAGAGGAAACGTTGCAGATTACTAACCACTAGACAGGAAGCTCTATAGAGTTGTTGACTAGGAGCTGGGGCTGTAATTCAGTGGTCAAGCACTTGCCTAACGTAAGAGTATGTGAGGCCTTGGATTCAATTCCACACACCACACCAAAGAAAAGGAATAGTTGATGGGCTGGAGAGATGGCCTAGCAGTTAAGAGCGCCGACCGCTCTTACAGAGGACCCGGGTTCGATCCCCAACACCCACATGGCGGCTGAGAACCGTCTGAAACTCCAATTCCAGGAGAACTCCAGTTCCAGGGGAATCCGAGACCCTCTTCTGACCTCCGCGACATTGCACGACACGGGTGCGCAGACTTGCACGCAGACAGTACATTCATACACATATAGAAATAAATAAAAATTAAAAAAAATTAAATAAAAAAAAAGAAAAGGAATAGTTGACTAAATAGGTAAACAGGTAAATAAGTATTGATATCCTAACAAGACAACAACTAGAAATATTTGAAATTAAGAAAAAATATGCTGAATAAACTAAAAGCAAGAAATTTAAGATATAATTTATCAATAAATTAACTGCATAATGTCTTATATATCTTATTTTCCAGAATATGTATACCATATATAATGATAATATACTAGTATTATATATATGTCTTATTTTCCAGAATCAGTTTCTGAGAGACAAGCACAGGTTTCTGCACTGGAGAGAAGGCCTGGTCTGCACTGGGGCCTCCGTCTCTACCCTGCCACCAAGGTAAACTATTAAAAAGCAGCTGTGAAATCCTTATTACCAAATGTAACCCCTGGGAAGAGTGTTCCCCGGATCCTCTTACACACTCACCTCTGGCTTGTCTTCTGGAATCCCTATCTCTCAGCTACTTGACCTTTGTCTCATTCCCATGAGTCCACATTCAATCAATCTCCATAACCTTTAGCTACTATCTCTTGATGTTTTTACCATTCCTATGTGTTTGGGTTTTAATTTTGAAGGGCCTCTAATACACAAAAGAGCTCTTTGGGAAGAAAAGGAAACTGCCTTACACTGCCTCCGCCACACCTCCCTGAGTGCACTCCTCATTAGGCAGGTTTGCCTGCCTTTCGGGTTAAAGTGGTACCTGGGATAAAGAAGTCCCACAGGTCACTTCAGCTGGAGCATGTCTCAAAGCACTGGCCTCCACAAACTCTGAGAAAAGTCCCCAGGCTTTGATGGTCTTGAACCTTCTGGACAATTCTAAGAGACCATTGGGAGGGTCTAGGGGAAGGCCTGGGGCCTGTTTACTCAATAATCTGTCTCCACTAACTCAGAACATGAGGAGATACTCACTCCGGTGTTAAAGTCAGTAACAGGAATAGAAACGAAGAGCGATCAGTAAAAATTTTTATTGCAACTTGAAAATTCCCTTGGGTTGTTTAATTAAACAATACAAATTTATTTTTCATAGTTCCAGAGCTAAGAAATTCAAGGTCAAGGGGCTTCAGAATGAAACCTCTCATGCTGGTACCTTGCCTTGAAGGTGGCATCTGTCTTGCTGCTTTTTCACATGACCTAATAAAAGTGGTGTTCATGTTTTATATATATTTGCTGTTCACTTAATAATTCATTTGTATTCTATTTTATGAAGGTATTGATATACAAAGTGCTGAGGATTTTTTAAATAATCCTTTATCATGATAAGCACCAGTTTAAAAGAAGTAGAGATGAAAATGAATTACTTGTGGTGATGCTTGACAGTACTGTGGTCCATAATGCCTGCTGATTTTGAGCCTATAGATTGATTTTAAGCAGAGATCATAGACGTGTAGGTAGATATGTTTGAGTACAATACGTTATTATTGATACACTCATTACCTAGCAATACAGGAAACATGGGACACTCTCCATCTCAACGGATACATCACAGAGAGGTAAATTCTTTTCCAAATTAAAGGAAGGTCAAATATAAAGCAAACAGGAATGGCTGACATTGAGACTCTGACATTAAAATAATATAAATCTGTCCCTTTAAGGCAGAAATGAAGGCCATGATTGTTTATTTGATATCAAATGTTTTTTCATTGCTGTCTCAAGGAAGCCTGGCTGATCCCTTGTGGCCTCTGGTTGGCTTTGGAACACTATCTTGACTCACACACTGAAATACAAAAGGACATCTCAGATAACTTATCCCTGCCTTCTGCTCCTCTGTCACCTGTCACCAAGCCGGCTACATGGCACGAGAAGGGTGGAGTGGTCACTGTAGAGGACAAATGAAGCCACTGTCCTCAGAGCAGCTTGAAAAAAGGTGGTGAGAGCTGGGCAGCATTTCCTAAAGGATATTCAGGACTGCCATGGGGAAAAGCCATCTCAGAAGTGCGCAGAATTATGAGTATAAATTTAATTGCTTTCTTGGACTAGGCCAGAATTAGTAATCCTAATAAATATATCAGATAACATCAGATTTTTTTAAGTAAGCCAACATAACCCCTTAGGTGGTATTATTTGAACAAAGGGGCAGACAGAGAGATGAGCTATTATGAAATGCTTTCCCATCAGAAATACTGCCTTTCAGCCAGACCTGATGATGCACACCTTTAATGCCAGCACCAAGGAGGTAGAGGCAGGTGGATGTCTGTGAGATTCTGGGCCAGGTGGGGCTCCAGGGAAAACCTGTCACAAAACAAAAGTGTCTTTAATAATACTCTGTTTGGACTATGATATAAAATAGAGCAGGATGGTGTCATTAAACAACACACATGTATTTTTCATAGTTCTGGAGCTAAGAAGTTCTAGGTCATGCTGCCAGCAAGACAGGTTTCATTCCCTTCTCTGGGCCTGTAGGTGGCCTGTCTCACTGAGTCTACACATGACCTCCTGTGCATGAATGGAGATGAGGAGTTCCCTGGTGTCTCTTTAATAAGGATACTAATCCCAACAAGAGATTCCTACCTTCATGCCTTCACTTTATCCTAACTACCATGCACAGTCCTCCTTCCCACACATCACCACACTAGGGGTTAGGGCTTCAGCAGGTCAACTGAATGTATAAACCATCTGCATTATCTTTATATCAAGCTTTTATATCAATAAGTATTTTAAAAATATTTATTATTATTATTATTATTATTTATGTGCATGAGTGTATTACCTGCATGTTTGTAAGTGTATTGTGTGTGTAATGCCTGAGGAGTTCAGAAGAGGGCATTGGATCCCCTGGATCTGGAGTTACAAATGGTTGCTAGCCACCATGTGGGTGCTGGGAACTGAACTCTGGTCCTCTGCAAGAATAGCCAGTGCTCGGGGCTGGAGAGATGGCCTAGCAGTTAAGCGTGCCCAGGTTCGATCCCCAGCACCCACATGGCAGCTGAGAACCGCCTGAAACTCCAATTCCAGGAGAACTCCAGTTCCAGGGGAATCCGACACCCTCTTCTGATCTCTGCGGCATTGCATGACATGGGTGCACAAACTTGCATATGTACATTCATACACATACAAAAATAAATAAAATTAATTAAAAAAATTAAAAAAAAGAATAGCCAGTGCTCTTAGACTGAGCCACCTCTCCAGCCCCCCCCCCTTTTTTTATTTTTTTAAATACTCTTTGATATCTACTTCTATAGAGTTTTAGGGAGTTCGTTCTTTGTCTTTTGGTTTTTTTTTTTTTTGTTTTTGTTTTTGTTTTGTCAGTTATTTACAGCCTGGTATCAGGAAATAGAGAAATAGTACATAACCAGAAAAAAAAAAAAGCACAAAATATCTAGATTCAAAGACAGAGAAAAGGGGAAAACATTTACTATTTAAGAATTGTTGCCAGGTGAGATGGTGCATGCCTTTAAATCCTAGCACTTGGGAGGCAGAGGCAGGTGGATCTTTGTGAGTTCAAGACCAACCTGGTCTACATAGTAAGCTCCAGGGAGACCCTGTCTTAAAAAGACCAAAAAAAAAAAAAAAAAAAAAGAAGAATTGTCCTGGGCCAGAGAGATAACTCAGTGGATAAAAGTGCTTGCCTCTAAGCCTGACAACCTGAGTTTAATCCCTAGAACTCACATGGTAGAAGGGGAGAACTGACTCCTGCAGGTTATTACCTGAACTCTGACCTCTATATGCCTCTGTGCCCCATGTGTCTACACTCATTCACATAGACACAAGTAAATAAATAAATAGGGAGGGGGAGAACTGTCCCAGGGCTGTCCCCTGTGGAATATTATTGGTCTGTTAATTTACTCTATAATGATTGGTTGATCTCATTCAGGTCAGAGACTGTGCTAAGTGATGGAAACAAGTCAAAGGCCTCCTACTGAACTTTACAGACCCTGAGAATGCAGACTCTTGAGAAGATTCATGTAGCATTAGGGCATCTCATGGCAGCAAGTCCAGAATGGCACAGGAGCGCTGTGAGGGGTAAATCTATTTGGACACCTGGGAAATACTCTCTGAGGAGGCCATATGTAAGAGAGTTTTAAATGAAGACTGTGTCTAGCAGGAGAGTGGAGATGGCAGAGAAAGTGAGGAGCTGGGAGAGGCTAGAGCACTGCGGACAGAGAAGACCAGGGAAGAAGACAAAACGAACTGCACAAAGTTCCACAAGAGTACGGGGCCAGACCTAGATGGAGTCACGTGCCTAACTAACTCAGGAACTTTTGCTTTGTGCATAGGCAATGAAAGGTTATAAGGAGCTTCAAAGTAACAGAATCAGATTTTCCATTTAGAGAAACCACTTTTGAGAACATAAGAAGTCAGAGACTGAAGAAATTTGTTAGGGGATTGTTGCAAAAGTTTAGGCAATAAATAACTGGTGGTGGATGTGGGTTGTAGGAGTGGAGAAGGGGAGGAGAAGGTTATAGAGGACTTAAATGACAGGACTGAGATAAACCCAACTGCATTACTGAAGGAGAGCTCAGATATCTCAGTGGCTCCAGATAACAGAGGTAAAAAATTCAGGAGAAAAGAACAGCCTTGATGGGAGTACAGTGTGTTCTGCTGGGCATGTTCCATTGGCAGCGCCTAAAGGCTGGCTAGGAGGTGAGTGATCTCCCAGCCAGGATCTCAGGACAAGGGCTGGAGAAGCCACATCAGCGTGTGGCAGGGGAGGGACCCTAGACAACTTGAATAAACCCCACAGGTGGATGTCTTCCTAGCAATATCATGAACTTCTGAAGAGTCCAATCAACCTGGTTCATTCTTCATATCTTATAGCATTTTACTTAAATGCTCCATAATCATAGATAAAATATGAGTTATTAGCATCACCAGCAAAATAGGTTCCAGCTCCAATATAAAGCCCACCAAGCTGCAATAGAAGTGACTGAAAAGGTGTTAGTAGTAGAAACATGACTAAAGACTCATGTGTGTGCATTGTTCCTTGCTTTTTTTGTATAATAAACAACTCATTTTCAGAGTAAAATAATCTATCTTGGTGACTCTAAAAATAACATTTGCCAATAGAAATGAAGGTACTTGGGTGAAGACCCACAATAAAGGGGAGAAAAAATACTTATGGTATTATTTCCCAGGTAGATACAGTCAGAAGGGGATGCAGGTGGAGAGTCACCCCCTGACAGACATAGCAATGCAACCAGCCATACTCTTGCTTTCTGTTGTATTAGTTAAATAGCCTTCATTGTTTTTGCTAAGAAAGGTCAATTAATCACCCAAAGTATTATCTGACAGTAATTAACCATCAGCAGTGACAAAATATCCAGCAAGAGCTCATAGCAACAAAGGGTTTTGTTTTCCCTTCCACATACCCCGGAAAATGGAGTCGCGGGCATGTCATATCTCCTTTAACAGCCTCATTAGTGATTTTTTGGCATGAAAGAAGGGGTGAGAAATAGAATTGTTGCAGCTCACCTAAGCAGACGCACAGGTAATTAGTTCCAATCCACTCCCTGTTCAGCACTATTCTCTCTAACAAAGCAGGCAAATGTTCTAGGAATCTGGAACAGAGAGCAAACTGCACAGAGCTAGCCATCCTTCTGCCTGCGTTTGGGCCTAATAAATCCCAGAAATGACAGGGGGTAGAAAGGACATTACTATAGTGACTTCAGATACTGTTTTATAGGAAAATTAAAACTAGTATTCAAATTTTCAATAAGTATGACCACTCCCCAAGGATTTAAAAAAACCCGTGTGCTTTTTGTCAATGCAAATTTTAGCATAACTGTTTCTACCATAGGCAGAAAGATTTCACAGTGCATGAATCATTCCCACCCAGAAGCCTGCACTACTCCAGGTAGACCAGAAGCAAAAACAGCATGCCCCTCACTACATGCTCTCTTCCCAGGGAAGTTCATAACTGGCTTTAGGATGGGCATTGTTGTGAAGTCTCCATCTAGAACTCTGCACTCCAGAAAAGTGCAGCCTCCAGGTATTAAGGCCCGCTCAGATATTTCCAAGAAGGTTTCCAGCAGGGAACAAATCAGCTTTCCAGCTTGCCTGCTCTGCCCCTGAGGCTGACACTGTATTTTCTATATCTAGATCTTGCCTCTAGGTCAGCAATTTCTGAGTCTAGCCTCAAGAATCTTTCCTGTGTCAATAAACACTTGGTCCCTTGTGTGAAAAGAGCCATGTTTTGCTTGCACTAAACAATGAAAATAACTTCTCCTCATTATGTAGGATCAGAGTAGCAGGGACGCAGCACGACAGAATGCAGCCTTTTCCTCAGCGGCAGTCAAGGCTCCCACCATGTAGCTGTTTCCTCCTCAATGTCCCGTAGGCTGTAACTGTTGCTGTGGCTTGGAGAAGAGCACCACAGAGGTCTTGCATGGTAAAGTCTTAGTCCCTAGTGCACAGCACTAATAAATAGCGCTATTGGGAGGGGGTGGATCTTTATTTTTTTGTCTTTTTGAGACAGAGTCTCCCTGTAGCCCCAGCTGTCCTGGAACTCACTCTGTAGACCAGACTGGCCTTGAACTCACAAAGATCTGCCTGCCTCTGCCTCCCAAGTGCTAGGATTAACAGCGTGTGCCAGCACGCCTGGCGGGAGTGGGTGGAACTTTTTTTTTTTAAATTTTTATTTATTTCTGTATGTGTATGAATGTACTGTCTGCATACAAGCTTGTGCACCCGTGTTGTGCAATGCCGCGGGGGGTCAGAAGAGGGTGTCGGATTCCCCTGGAACTGGAGTTCTCCTGGAATTGGAGTTACAGACGGTTCTTGGCCGCCATGTGGGTGCTGAGGATCGAACCCGGGTCCTCTGTAAGAGCGGTTGGCGCTCTTAACCGCTAGGTCATCTCTCCAGCCCCATAGGGGGTGGAACTTTTCTTTTTTTAATTTTTATTTATTTCTGTGTGTGTATGAATGTACTGTCTGCATGCAAGTTTGTGCACCCATGTCGTGCAATGCCGCGGAGGTCAGAAGAGGGTCTCGGATTCCCCTGGAACTGGAGTTCTCCTGGAATTGGAGCTTCAGACGGTTCTTGGCCGCCATGCCCAAGGGGGTGGAACTTTTAAGAGATGGATCTAGGGGCTGGAGAGATGGCCTAGCGGTTAAGAGCACCGACTGCTCTTGCAGAGGACCCAGGTTCGGTCCCCAGCACCCACATGGTGACTGAGAACCGTCTGTAACTCCAATTCCAGGAGAACTCCAGTTCCAGGGGAATCTGAGACCCTCTTCTGACCTCCGCGGCATTGCACGACATGGGTGCACAAACCAATATGCATACAGTACATTCATACACATAAAAATAAAAAAATAAATAAAAATTAAAAAGAGATGGATCTAGTCTTCTGGCCATATAAATGAGTACACTTAAAAATGCATGGAGATCTCTCTCTCTCTCCCTCTCCCTCTCCCTCTCCCTCTCCCTTTCTCTCTACTTTGCCACAGGCGTAAAACAGAGGCAATGAACTGAAGGCTCCAAAACTATGAACCAAAACAAACCTGTCTTATTTTTCAGTTGATTATGTCATCGTGACAGAAAGCTGATTAACACAATTGTTATGGATTCTCCTGATCTTAGGACTGTAAACCCTACATCATTTCCCTGCCTACTAGTCGTTTAGTCTCATCTTCAATAGTTCTAAGGGCAGCAAACTTCTTAAACAGATGCGCCTCTTGCTTTGTAGTTCCGAGGGATTTCCTTTTTGCAAAATAAAATGACTTCTAGGTGGTCAATGGTTTCTGGGAGATGGAAAGATGTTTTCTTCAGTGGTATAGTCACTAGTAAGTTGTCCATGCTCCTGTAAATAATTGCTCACCTATGCTTCTGTAAATAACTAATGAGACTCATTAAGTGGGTAAATAAATAGACTTAAAACTATTCTTGTGCATTTCAGTCATTTGTTTCAATCCTGCTTCCTGGAGCACATGCTTTCTCTTTTCTTTATAGTCTCCTAAAGTCCTGAAGCCATTTCTTTTTTCAGGTTTTTATTTATGTGTATAAGTGCTTTGTCTATGTGTAAGTGCACCAAGTGCATGTGTAGTGCCTGTGGAGGCCAGAAGAAGACATCTGATTCCATAGAATTAGTTACAGATGGTTGTCAGCCTCCATGTGGGTGCTGAGAATTGAACCCAGGACCTCTGTAAGAGTGGCCGGTGCTCTAGCCACTGAGCCATCTCTTGAGCTCCTAAAGCCATTTCTTATGGCTCATTCCCTTCCTCTTCCTCCTAAGAGAGGACCAGCCCTATTCTGTACAATCAAAATATCATTTGTACCTTCAACTTCTTTACCCCTCCATTTTCCTCCTTTGGGTACATTTCTTTCATTAAATTCCCACTCGAGCAGTCTTTTTCAAAGCAGATTCCAATAGTGCCCATTCAATATGATCAACAGAGAGAGGTCACTGTGACTATACCAGATGTAACCAATGTCATTATGGGGTATTTATAAGTCCTAGCAAAAGCCTAGGCTCTGTCACATACCTGAAAGATCAGATCCTTAATTTCTCTTTAAGAAGTCAGCCCTACCATGCAAACATCTGTGTCTATAGCAAAGTAACCTACTATAACAATTAGTACTGTTTAAATGCCTATATATAATTGCTTGTGCTTCATTAGTAGGATCGAAAGGTTATTCCTGGACAAACTGTCAGCCCATGAAAGGAAACAGCCAGAATTGACCAGAGACCAAGACAACAGCTCCAGAGAAAGTAGACTGTTTTGCTTCTTATCCACCTGTGCCCCTTTTCTAAGCCTAGGGAACAATCTGCGGAAGAGCGGGCGTGGTAGAATGTAAGGGCTGCGATTGGGGTGAATGATGAAACTACAGCAATATAGTCTGGACACTCATTTGATCAACTTGATTGAACATACAAGCGCCCCCTGCTGGATGGTGGGACCCATGGGCTGTGTGGGTTTGGGCACAACTGCTTGCAAATTGGCTTTACATGAAGGATGCTTGTACTCATAAA
>VZQC01005840.1:4572925-4635452 GCA_009823505.1 Rhizomys pruinosus
TTACATGAAGGATGCTTGTACTCATAAATTATTACTTGTTGTTAAAAAATGAAAAAAAAACTGAGAGAAATATGCAGAACAGTTATGGAAGAATGCAAGATCTGGGATGGGGTGGGGTGGGGTGGGGGGAAGGGAAAGGGAAATATGCCTGAACTGAATTGGAAAATGATGTATGAAATACACAAAGCATCAATAAAAAATGAAAATTAAAAAAAAAATAAAGAAGTCAGCCCTCGACTGACTGTAACTCCAGTACAAAACAACCTGATCAACAACCAAGAGGATCCTTGGAAAAAACGTTCTTCATGAAGACAGATAGTAAAATGGATTGAGAACTGAGCTGTCATGGGAGACTGACCTATGAAATTAATCATGCTATTGTACAATCTCTGGAATAAACTTAATAGTAAATTTACCACCGGCAGAAACAAATAGTGTGTGACCCATGTTTTTCCTGTGAGAGGATGGGTGAATCCTTTGTCTGGTCATTACCAACAAGAATATCTATGTTAGTCCTTGCCAGAACAAGTGGTTCCTAATGACAACACATCAGCACCCAGTCTAGCTCATCGCTCCACTAAGGTGTCTTTCTGCTTCTATTCTTAGCACACCTGAAGCAGGATGAGCCCTTCTCAGTAAAGTCAACCTCACTGAGGTTTCAGGCAAATTCATTTTCTCTAATAAACCTGTGTCTTCAAAACTATGTATATTTGCACTATATCCAAATATCTATTTGGAGAGCTAATATTTAAAAATAAAGCAAAAATTAGTAATAATTGGTGAATTGATGAGGATGTGCAGAAATTGTTTCAATATTTGGAGAATTTAGGATCTAAGAGGAGCAAATTGAAAGCGAGAAAGCGTAGTCACAAGACAAAGCTGACTTAAGTGCCCCTGAGAGATGACTCTAGGGTGTGATCATGAGAAGCAGTAGCTAAAATGCGACGGTTGTCTGAAGTTGGAGTCAAGAAGGTAGAGAACAAGTGTGGAAGATGGTGGAAGAAAGCTTTGCTGTATCACCTGGAGAGCTGAAAAAACTGCTGAGACTCAAGCCCTGAGCTTACAAATGCTAATGGGTTTGAGCCACATCTGACTGTCTGATTGCCAGTCCTAACCCTTCTGTTATATCAGTGGTCCATCATTCAGTAAATATTTTTGCATATATATTATTTTCTGAGCAGTGTTCTAGGCATAATCTTCCTATTCATCTGGAATTTACATTCCACCTAGGAGTTAGAGAATGGCCATAAAAATATGTGTAGCAAAATGACATAGAGGGTGAGCTCACTTACCGGGGAAGGCTTCTCTGAGGAGGCGACTGGAGGAGAAGCCTGAAAGTCATGTGAAGTGCAAGATTTTACAACACAGAAAGAAGCCAACCCAGAGGCAGAAACAAGCTTGGGGTGCTCAAAACCAGAAAGAAATCCAGAGTGGAAGAGTGAGTGAGGGAACCAAGGTCCGTACCAAGGTCTGTGGGCCAAGACAGGGAATTTGGGCTCAGTTGACGCTTGTGAAGAGTATCCAAGGTCAAAGTGGCTGCTCTAAGAAGGAAGAGGGAGGAGGAGGGGAAGAGGGGAGGAGGGGAGGAGGGGGGACCAGATGGTATGACCTAGAGCAGGTTGATGATGACCGCAATGCAGAGAAGTTGCAGGATCATGATAGCCTATAGAAACTGTTAGAGTTCTGTCCCTCTGACAAAATACCTCAGAGAATCAACTCAAAGAGAGGACATCTTTATTTGGCTCATGCTTTCAGAGGTTTCAAACCT
Organism: Rhizomys pruinosus; assembly: GCA_009823505.1. NCBI lineage: Eukaryota > Metazoa > Chordata > Mammalia > Rodentia > Spalacidae > Rhizomys > Rhizomys pruinosus. Next base: position 4,574,694 of record VZQC01005840.1, read on the forward strand.
TGTTCTGCTATCTTTGGGTTTGTGGCAAGGCAGGAAATAGAGGTAGAAAGCACATGGCAGAGTTGTCTGCTCTCTTCAAGATGCCCAAGAAGCAATAATAGAGAAGAACGGCTAGGTCTCCAGACACATGTGAAGAACATACCCCCCATGTGAAGAACAGCTAGGCCTCCAGACACATGCGAAAAACATACCCCCATGTGAAGAACAGCTAGGTCTCCAGACACATGTGAAGAACATACCCCCCATGTGAAGAACAGCTAGGCCTCCAGACACATGTGAAGAACATACCCCCCATGTGAAGAACAGCTAGGTCTCCAGACACATGTGAAGAACATACCCCCATGTGAAGAACAGCTAGGCCTCCAGACACATGTGAAGAACATGCCCCCCATGACTTACTTTCTCCAACTATGCCCTACTTCTGAAAATTCTTGCCTCTTCCCAATAACACCAGTCAGAACCTGGGAACAAAGCCTCAACATGTGAGCTTTTGGGAGGTCATTTCACAGTCCTCATTCAGGAGATAAAGACAATATAGAATTTGAAAGAAAGAAGGATGACTTTTAGGTTTTGCATCTAGATGTATGGCAGTGTCATTTAGTATAGGAAGAGAAGGTTTTGACAGGATAATTTTGTCAGGAGTTAGTTAACTTGAGGATTCTTGTTGAGATACTCATCAGAGATGTGGAGAAGGCTAAGTATATAGGTTCAGGACTCAAAGGAGAAGTCGGGTCTAAATAGATAGACTTGTGATCATGATTGGAAATCATCTAGAAAGTTGATGTAAATGGTAATTCCTGGTCTCCAGCCCCAGTGATTCTGTCATAATAGCTCTGGAGTAGGTGAGATTTGCACTTCTAGTTAGCTTCAACTAGATGGTTCTCTAAAACCCTATACTCCACAGTTCTACTTACTCTGATTGACATTAATTTGTTGATCAGTATTTAACACTTAGTGGTATGTCTTTCCATCTTAATCACATATCTTCTCTTTCTATATAAATATTTAATATATAATATAATAAATATTGATATATAACATTCTAATACATAATACAGGGAAATATTAAATTATATAAAATTGGTCACAGTACTACCAAAACATGTTAAAATATGCTATTATATATTATCCATATATATATATATATAAATGTATTTCCTACACTTTTCCATCTTAGTCGCAAAATGAGAGATAACAAATGCCTTTAAAGAAAATAAACAGGGCTGGAGATATGCTCTAGCAAGAGCACCGACTGCTCTTGCAGAGGACCTGGGTTCGATCCCCAGCACCCACATGGCGGCTGGGAATTGTCTTTAGTTCCAGGGGAATCCAAAGCACTCTTCTGACCTCTGCGGCACTGCACAACATGGGTGCACAGACCTACATGCAGACAGTACATTCATACACATACAAAATAAATAAATAAATAATAAAATTTTAAAAAAGAAAATAAGCATACTTTATTTCCAGAATTTCCTTAATCGTATCATTTCCAATGTAAAATAAAGATAATAGAAGCAAGGAAGAGGTTTGTTTGCATTGAAATGAATTATTTTTGTGAATCCACAGAGTTATTGAATAAGCGAGACTTTGTCTACTTCCGGCAGCTGACTTACCATATTAGAAACTATTACAAAATTAGGCGGAAGATCAGCCAAAAGGTGTCGCTCTACTGTATCTGTCAGGATGCCCTCTTTTGAAATCAGGGTAGAAGTACCTTATAATCTTTGACATCTCCATTACCTTCTATGACTTCTCAAAAATGGCTGACTGGTCTGTTATCTCCAACCTCACCCCTGGTGACAATTCCCCTTGGTATTCAGTTTGGGCTGAAACTTCAGGCCACATAGTTTAAAATAGATCAGCTTCTCTAGTCCTCATAGCACCAGCAACCTGGGCTGTGCTTCTTCTGGGTTTTCCTGTAGGAAACCATTCTCTTTAGCAGAACCATAGGGGCTTCAGAGAACAAAACTCTTAATCTGGAGCAAGCCTTCCCACTAAACAAGAGGCCCTTTCTTTTCTATTCTTCTCTTCTTTATTCTTTTTCCTTTGGGGCCAGGTATGTTATCATTTGATCTAGGTAGGTTGCTCTTTGTTTTTTTGTTGTTGCTGTTTGTTTGGTTTTTTTGTAACACCAGTCCATGCCCTATTTAGTGTTCTTGGTACAACCCCACTACGTCTATCCACATTTTATGTAACTGTTTGGCATGTGACTCTCCTCTCATTTTGTGTGTCTTTAATACACCCTCTAACTCTCAGGCACCTACCCATGTCATTATCTCACTATAGCAGATGTTTTAAAGTGCCCTATTCCAGGGTGAACATTCATAAACCATTATTGGACGATTGATGGTTTCAGCTTTGCAAATATGCTAGCTGATCAGGAAGCCTGCCACAAGGCTGTTCTCATTACTCAAGAGTCTTTGTCGCTAGTTAGATTACTGCTCAGGTGAGGTCAGGGGAGATATGACTCAGGTCCAGGACAACTGACCCCAATATCTCTCCAAGGCTGGTTTAATGGTTAAGATAAAAGGAATTCTGGAAACAAAGTTCCGGGAGACTTTGTGGTAGAATAAACGATGGTGGTGAATAGGGACATGCACTTGCCATTAAAAGTGGCATGTTTATGGGGTGCTGACACAGTTTATGGGGTGCGTGCCTTCAGGTACCAGCCAGAACCATGCTTTTCCTAGTGTTTTCAGCATTTTCCCAAAGGTTTGGACGACACAGCTGTGACAAAGCTGCCAGGGGAATTCCTCAAATTGAGGGTTGTTTTTATATTTAACTAATGTTCCCTTCTACCTCCAGCACTGCAAACATGAGAGGGCATTCTCTTCAGATACAACTCTGACATGGGGATTGCCACATGGCACAACTCTGGACAGCCTCACTTGACATAATCTATGGTGTGTTCGGAGGAACCATTCCTACAGACTAGAGTAAGAATGTACACACACACACACACACACACACACACACACACACACATCGTGCAGCCCAGAAATCTTGCATGCCTTACCCTGCATCTCTCATGACACCTTTCTATGTCAGGAATGTTCAGACGTCAGTAGGCCACCAAGCTTCTAAGCACTTTGTCCCAGAGAGCACAGTGACATAATGGGGGTAGCTAGAATAACAGCTTCCATAGAAACAGTATTTTACATTCTACCAGCTCACCTGGTCCTTGCCCTGTATCTCTAAAAAGTCTCTGTATGGGAAGAAAGCAAAGAAAGCACAACCACCCTGCTTTATGTGCTCTAAAGACAGTTTCCAGAAAGCTAAGTGATTCTCTTTCAAGGTGACAGGGTTCTGTGGCTTTGGGCCTGAGTTCCTCCTTTTCTTCCAGGCTTCTTTCCACTCTTCCTAGCTGTCAAGTTTGGACTGGTTAAAAGCAAAACTCTGACTTCTGTTTCTAGACCTACCCTGCTGACTCGCAGCTTTCCAGAATTTCACCAACAATATTTATATCCTTTAATATAGGTTTGGATTGTTATTTAAAAGGAAGCCCACGGCTTTGCCAGCTTATCTCCTTCATCTGGGTGTCAAGTAAGACCTCTAAGACTCAATGTGGCAAAAGCCTAGTTTGATCAACATTTGTACAGAAGACAAGGGTGACCAGAAAATCCCACTGAGTTCTCAGTACAGAATGCAGCCGGGTCTAAAAAAAAAACTGTAATGGAAAGAATTCTGTCTCATCTGTGTATATATGGCTTATTCGATTAAAATGTATTTTTGATCTGCTTGCTAGTCCCCATGATGAACCAGTAGATAAGACATCTAGAGATTTACATATTGATATGGAAGGTCTTAAGGATGAAAAGATCCATGTTTCTACCTATCCTAGTTCCACCTCTCTCTAGGAGATGAGTGGCCAAGCTTTGGTTAGATGTCTGCCACCAAATAAATCAGGACTAGCTAGGATAGACAAAGTTGTGACATTTATATTATGTGTGTGTGTGTGTGTGTGTGTGTGCACACCATGCAGAAGCCCCCATGAATGATAGGTAGGTAGGGTGGATGTTGGAAAGGGGCATTTGACAAGGTCCTCATGGTCAGTAATGTTCTTGACTAAGCCCCTGTCCTTAGCAGTCACTGTATCCCTCTGCAGACCTTGATTTCTGATTTGAACATTCTTTTACTTTTAAATTTCGTTCATTTTGTTTTTTGAGACAGTGTTTTGCTATCTAGCCTGGGTTAACCTTGAACTCACTATGAAGCATAGGCTGGTGTTAAACTCCCTGGATTCCTCTTCTTCAACATCTCGAGTGGTGGAATTACAAGCATGTTCCACCACACCCAGCTATGATTTGGGTCTTCTTGCCTGCCCAACTTACCCTTTTCTTACTTCCCCTCGATCTTATTTCCATCTGTGCTGAGTGAGCTCAGAATCTTTTCTGGCCAAGTAGTCTGGCCATAGCTGTAAGGACTCCACATTCCCACACTCATGTTCCACCTCAGCCCCCCTCCTTCAAGAATGAGACTGTGGAACCCACACTGGCACCCCTGCTCTTCTCTGCTCAGCCATTCGTGCTAATATTTTTATAATTTCCTCCAATCAAGTTCTTACTTCCTGTCCTCTACAGCTTGCTTCCTTTCCATATTCACTCTGAACTTTCTTCCTTCTGTCTGTGGCACTTTCCGATTTCTAACATCATTTGTATGGATTTGCCGGTCATTGTTAGCTGTTTATAACACCATCAGTTTGGAAGGCCCCGTACTTACCCCTAGGTTATCTTCCTTTACTGTTCTGTGTCCATATTTGAGTGGTGAGTATCCACAGAATGCTCAGTGGGACACAAGAAAAAGACAATTCTCAAAACAAAAGCTACATTAATAATTTTAATCCCAAATTCCATCAATGCTTAAACATTGATGATTAAGCCAGGTGTAGTGGTGCACTCCTTCAATCCTAGCACTCAGGGACAGCTGGGGTTATAGGGAGACCCTGTCTAAAAAGACCCCCCAAAAATGATGATTAAGTTAATCTGGAAGATCAAATGATTAACAGACCTGAGAAATTTTTGAAAAAATGTACAACCAGAAAAAATGTATACTATCAGATTCAAATGCATTGTAAAGGAATTGTATCTAAACCAATATGTTATGGCATTTCTAGATCAATGGAACAAAGAGTAAAGGAACAGAACCATGAAAATGCATATGCTCAGTGGTTTTCAAGCAGAACATTTAAAATCGGTAAGAAAAGGAGGGCTGACTTGTAAAATGTCGCAGAGGCCAATAATAACCATTTGGAGAGAATTAAGTTAAATTCTTATTAAAGATAAATGGTTAATAGAAATAAATATAGAAAAACATATTTATCATCTCATGGAGAAAGACATTTGTTTTTCCCAGAATTTTAAGAAAAAATTTACAATGTATATATGATGGAGCAAAACATACAATCAAAAAATAAAAACTTGCTGGGTGCAGTAGCACACGCCTTTAATCTCAGCACTTGGGAGGCAGAGGCAGTTGGATCTCTATGAGTTCAAAGCCAGCCTGGTCTACAGAGCTAGTTCCAGGCCAGCTGGAACTAAAGGGAGACCCTGTCTCAAAAAAAAAAAAAAATACAAAGGAAACTTTTAGAAAATGTTTCCAACTTCTTAATATAAACTTCATAATAAAAGACATATATTTCCAACTTCTTAGATATACTTAATAATAAAAATAATTTATATTTTAGTATGGAAAAGACAAAAATTCTAGAAAATAAGAAAAATTAAGAACACATGCATCAGAAGTTCTGGTCATATGACTGATGTAAGAAATAGCAAATTAAGAGAAACAAGAGCTTTATCTGGCTCCTGGCTGGGACCCAGGGATACCTTTGACTTGGCTGAGATGGTTAAAGGCCATGCTGAAGTGTGTAAGCATTCCTTTAGAACGTTACTGGTAAAGCTGAAAAAGTGACATTTTTTTTAATTATTTATTTCTTTTATGTGTATGAATGAACTGTCTGCATGTAGGTTGGTGCACCCGTGTCATGCAATGCCATGGAGGTCAGAAGAGGGCATCGGATTCCCCTGGAACTGGAGTCAAAGACGGTTCTCAGCTGCCATGTGGGTGCTGGGGATCGAACCCGGGTCTTCTGCGAGAGCAGTCGGTGCTCTTAACCACTAGGCCATCTCTTCAGCCCCGTGTGACATAATTTTAAAACAATCTTCTAGCACATATCAATCCATCTAAGAGTAACTAAACTTTTTAACATCACTTTAAGAAGTTATCCAGCAGAAATATTCTCACTAGCATCCAAAGACACATGGCAAGATGTTCTCAGAAACATTATTTGCAAGAGAAAAATATTAAAGACCATTTAAATGTCCATCATTAGCAGAGTAGTTAAGTAGCTTATGATCCAACTCTACTGTGGAATGCCAAAAGAAAAGTGAAGTCCACTGAGACAAATGTGTACTTCCTTCTCCAGAAGAGTGTCTATAATATATTAAGAGAAAAATCTTGCCCATAAATACCACATACAGTATTTTTTCATTTGTAGAACATATTAGATTTGCATATAAATAGAAAAGAACCTACAACAATATACCCCAAGTTGCTAACAGTGGAGACCATTACAGGATGAAATTTCGTACTACTTCACACATCTCTATCATGTGACTGTTATATACTGAACTTTTATCTGTGTATTCAGCAGAAGAAAAAATTTAATGTTCATTAAGAAATTATCTCCATCTCTAGCTAGGATCTACAAGGATGTCTGTCAGGGTGTTAAATTTAGTAATGTGTATATAAAATCATCTTTCAGTGGCTAAATCTCAAGTACTTCAAATCTCTCCCCTCATAAAAGATGCAAAAATCATCATTGTGCCTCAACAGTTCTCATGATAACCCTGAAAGAACTGTGCTGCAAATATGTAGACCAAAGGACCACTTTTTGTGCAAGCCACTATCAATAGGTTTCTTTCCCCCCTCTGAGGTGTGTGTGTGTGTGTGTGTGTGTGTTCTAAGTTAACTTAATGACTTTTAGCCCTAAAACTCAAAGAGAGACTTCACAGGCCAAGGATCTCGTATCAAGCACCTGAACTAACATTTTCGACCTGGGTCAAAAGGAGAATCGACTGATGGTTGGCATCTTTCCAAAGGTTTTTCAAATGATGCCAAATAATTAGGACGAGATCACGCTGGAACCACTCAGGCAGAATCACCCCAGGGACCGGAATAGGAGGGGAGGGAGCCAGGAAGGAGGACAAAGATCCTACCCTTCATTCCCCCCCTCCATATTTACTAGCCATCCTTATTAGTGTGAACCCAAGGAAAATTTATCTAATTTAATTGCAAAACATGCAAGCCAGGCAATCCATCTTGCCCCGCTCCCCACATAGACAGTATGGAAGGAGAGGCTGTTTTCTCCAGCTGCAGCTCTGGCACAGTCTTTGCACTTTCAAATTAAAGGAATTACAGGGTAAACATGGTAACCACAGTTAAGATGTTTTTAGAAACATAAAATCCTCTGGAAAACAGGACACTAATACTGGTATTATGATTGAAGTCAGGAATTATGGTTATTAGAAACTTTGCAGTTTATGTGCATCATAAATCTAATCACTTCACACACCTAGTGATGTTGTTGCTATATTTACCGCAGACATCTATGATGATAGACAGTACCTCTGAGAAAGGCCAGATAAACAAAATACTGCATATACTCAAGCTTCTCCATGTCTAATGGAGTCATATCATGGAGAGAAAAAGGCTTCATTAAAGAAGGTGCATCAAGTGCTAAGAGCAGAATGCCATGGAGACTTGATCTGAGTTATCTGCTGCTATTTAATGGGAGTGCTGCTGTTCAGTCCCGGAATCCCAGTGCAGACTGGACAGGACCCTGAAAGTGGTGGAGTGTGGAAGAGAAGATGAGTAAACTGACAAACTTGTAGTTGTGAAACTTTCTCTGAAAACTTGGAAACCATCTAGAAGAAATATGTAAAACCTGGTATTATGAGTGACCTATCCTTGGGAAAGTCCAGTATTTCAGAAACAGTATCTCAGGAAGGGTTGAATTGTACAAGGCGACCCCAGAATCTCCCTCCTCTGGTGCCTCTATATTGTGGGGAGCCTTGTGACCTTGAGCAGGGAATGGTATGGTAGGAAGTTATAAACACCAGACCTCAGAGCAGAGATGAAACAATTTTAGTATTATGGCTGACCTTTGGATGTTCCTTGAAGTTAAAGGCAAACCTCACTGTTAAGATCCTAATTTTTAAGGCTAAATTTTATGTTTAAAAATATTATTGTGTGGGAGGCATTAAAGTTGGGGAGGGTTTGAAGTATATTAGCTTTTTAAAAAATATTTTCTCCAACCAGAGTGTAAATTCAGGAATATTACCCCAGTGATAAGACATGTCTCTGCTCCCATGCACCCAGCACAACAGTCAACACAATTAATTATTTAGATTACCTCGGGGCAGAGATTACAACTTCTTACATCTTACTAGCCCCTACGAGAGCGGTCCTTTCACATTGCCCACACTCAATAAATGTGATTAATGGAGAAGGCTGGGCAAGGGAATTGCCACAGAGGAAATGGCAACAGTCCCTCTAAGTATGTGGACAATTCCAATGTAGATTCTGAAGGGGGGGGTGGCAGGAGGCAGCAGCAATGCCTCGGTGTGAATGTGTATACAAGCACCAGGTGACCAGGTTCAATAGTCCAGAAGAGAATGATGGTATCTTAAGACAGGAAAGATTTAACGGATTCTGACAAAATAGAATTGGCCAGATTTGGTTGTTGATCCGTTGTCTGGATATGCATGTCAGAGTAGAATGAGGAATCAAAGATGATGTTCAGGTTTATTTTATGGCTTGTATAACTCATTACATGGTAGAAACAGGTTTGCGGAGGAAGATGATGAATTCAGTTATAAATACACAGTTTGAACTGCCTGTACGGAGCTGGGAGGGGAAAACAGGAAATGGACTTTATGTAGCTGAAGACTGGATATATACCCGCCATAATTAAAATACCATTTGGGCAAAACCCATAAAATAAATGCCATGGAGGAACTAAAGAGATGACTCAGCAGTTAAGAACACTGGCTGCTCTTGCAAAGGACCCAGATTTGGTTCGCGGCACCCACACAGAGGCTAACAACTTTCCTTAACTCTAGTTCCAGAGGGGTCAGTTCCCTCTTTTGGCCTCAGTGGCATCTTAGATGCACTTACATCATGCAGATAAACACTCAACAAACAAATAAATAAATAAATACATAAATACATAAATAAATAAATAAATAAATGCCATGGAGTGATGGGTTCTGGGAACTAGGTGGCATGGTCTTGCTTTAATTCCCAATGAGTAAACAAGATTTCACTATAGGCACATTTACAAGCAGGAATGCCAGCCCTTCAAGTAATCGGAATTTTGCCATCTAATAAAATGAAATTCACAACATAAAATCTAAAGAATCCTCAGAAACACTCATGAGATTACCACAATCAAATATTCTTCCCAAGAATAAAATCTCACACATTTATGTCATATTCCTTAAAAGTTAGTTTTGTTAAGAAAGAAGAGTAACCTTTGACCTTATCTAAATATGGCAAAATCTGATGGAAAAAAGTAAGAGCAGGCAGAAGCCAGAGGCATAAATTATGCATGCCACATCATCACACGTGTTCCTCAGTATGGAGCTGCAGCATGCTTTGCATGGAAAAAGAAATTAGAATAGAACAGATATTGAGCAATTTTCTCCATAACTGGTTCTTACTCACCTTAAATGTAAAATTTTATTTAGCTTATTTCAAAGGGAGGCATCCTTATTAAAGGAACACATTTACTGGCGCCGGTTGGAAAGGATTTAATGCAAACAAGCCTGAAATAATTGAAGGAAAAACACCTTCTGACTGTTCTCAGAAGAGCTTAGCAAAGAAGAGGATGGCAGGAAAGAATTACTTTATTATATTGATTTTCTTGGAGAAATCAAAGGAGGATAACTCAAATAGACCAATTCGCTTTTGCCAAGCTCAGTGGAAGCATGGAGAACAGCCATGAATTTATGTGTCAAAAACTGTTTGCAATCATTTGGTTGAACATGCAAATCAGGATTTGCACATTATGACTCTAATAAAATAGCTAATACAAGAGGATATCTGGGTTCGTTTGCACATCTTCCCTGTTTTAAATGACTACGAGTATAATGTGTATAAGTCTTGTCTAACAAAACATTTACAATCCAATCAGGTCATTAACCTGAAATACAAGGAGAGATATGATTATGGCGGTACAAAAACAAAGACACTGGAGCACAGCGAGAGTAATTGGAATACAGCTCTCTCAAAGCTAAAATCTATTTTCCTCTCACAATGAACAAAATACTTTGCTTTTATAAAGACATAGCAGATAACACTGGTCTTGCACTTGGTAACTTGAGGTCATTTATATTGATTTCTCTGGTAAATCAAATAACATCACAAAAATAGTAGTCTTTAATCAATTACATGTACTTTTCTAACATTTACTTTACAAGTATTCTTTATGGATATGCAAATCATTTGGTAATTTTCAGAATTCTAATTCTCGATTCATTCTTTAGCCTTCAGGTAGGACCAGTCTACTTTAACATTTCCTAAATCATTTTCTACAGAATAACAATCACAGGATGGCATAGACAGATTATTCAAGGAAATGACATTTCCTACTTAAACAAGAATGAGAGATGCTGGAGAATGGGGTTAAATGAATTTCTTCATTGAAAAACCTCTCTGGGTTTTTACTATATTAATATATACTGAGAATCTGGATGACTATATGTAAACATAGAGATACATACTCTGCCAGGTTTCCCAAACTCTTTTAACCTCTAGATGTTTTGATTCACTGAGCATGTTCCAGAACTGGCCATCTCAGAGCCACTAATATTTATTTCAATGATCTGGGCCACATACTTCAGCAATAGCTGAAAGGGGCAGACATAAGAGGCGATAGGGAATGGGCTGTGGGAAGAGGACTGTGGCTCACTAGAGGAAGCATCCCACTCAAGGAGCTTGGTTTTGCTCATTGAAAGAAGAGCAGACATTTCAAGGTCCTAAAATAAGCAAGAGATTTGGATTTTTATGTGAATTTGCTTTAACATTCTATGGATCAAACATGTCTGTGTGGACCTTGAGCTTCCTGGCTTGGATTTGTGTCTCCAGGAGATTGCACTTTGTAACCTATTCTGTAAAAACTACTCAGAAAAGTCCTGCCAAAATGAAATAATATTTTAGCAATGGCGCAAAGGCATGGTTAGTAATGGCACTGGCCAGGAAGGACACGATCTGATCCCTTAGCTAGCACTCTTCAAAACTAACTCATTTGGGCTAGGCATTGTGGCCCATGACTTTAATCCCAGCACTCAGCAAGCAGGAGCATGTAGATCTCTGTGAGTTTGAGGCCAGCCTGGTCTATAGCAAGTTCTAGATCAGCCCAGGCTACAGTGTTACATAGTGAGATCTTGTCTCAAAAACCAAAACAAAACAAAACAAAACTCAGAAACACAACAACAACAAAAAACAAAACAAAACAAAAAGACTTGTGAAGAACTTACATTAAGATGCCATACTTCCTAAAGCCCACAGATTTCAGGGCATTGTCCAAATGGCTGAAAATGTAACTTTGAGCATTAAAGGCATAGTCAGTGTTCACTAAGAATAAAAACTGCACGACACGGGTGCACAAACTTACATGCAGACAGTACATTCATACACATACAGAAATAAATAAAATTCATTTAAAAAATTAAAAAAAAATAAAAACCAAATTGATAGTAAATGCCTTTGTTTGGTAGAGCTGTACTGAGCAACTGAAGTAACAGAAATGTATTTCTTTACTGTCCCAGACGGCAGAAGTATGAGGCCAAGGTGGCATCAGATTTGGTGTCTCCTGAGGCCACGCTTCTTGCTGGATCTTCATGATCATCCATCTGTCTATGCTCTGCTGCAGTGCATGTGTGTTTGTGTAGATGTGTGCACTTGTGCATGCTGGTGCACATTTGTGTGAAGTCTAGAGACCAGGGAAGGCCAGAGGTCAATGCCAGGTGTTTTCTTCATTGCTCTCTTAATGTTTTGAGACAGGGTCTCTCACCAACCCTGGAGTTTATCACATCAGCTAAGCTGGACACCCAGTGACCCGAGAGCTGCCTGTCCCCATGACCCCTGTCCATGTCAGCACTGGGGGTGGTTTCTTACCTGGATCCTGGGGACTGTAACTCAGCTCCTCATTCTTGCACAGTAGGCACTTTGACAGGTGAACCATCATTTCAGCCTATGCCCTAAACTTAATCATTTCTTATATGGATAATAATCACTCATACTGGATTAGACTCCTTATTTTGTTTAATGACCTCTTTAAGAGACACCGTTTCAAAGACAGTCACATTCTTAGGCACAGGGACTTGAAATGTTAACATATGAATTTTGGGACAGCATAATTCAGATCATAATAGTAAATGACATTTCAAAGACAAAAGCCCAACAAAGGAAAGAGGGAGGATTGATAACAGATATCAAAATGTAGATAGAAGAGTAAGTTCTGGTATTTCATAGCACAGCAGGGTACTATAGCTCACAATATCCTGATTGGAATTTTAAGACAAACTACAAGAGAGGTGATCATAAATTCTAAATAAAAGAAATAATAGAGGAAAATCCCAGCCATCTTCATTTGATCAATGAAGATTATATGCACAGTGTACCCAGTTAATATGTATAATTATTACATACTTATTCAAACTTAATAAAATTATTAGGTCTCTTCTTTTACATGTATATTCTCTCATTATTATAAATTACAAAACAAAAATAAGACCTGTGCTCTATTATATAACTCTATATATTAAGGACTATAGAGTCTAATTTGTGACTCCAAGTGTCCTTCACTGTGGGTCCATATACTGGAGCCTGGTTAACTTACCAAGAGTCATACCCTTAAAAGAGACTCTCAGTGCTAAAGAGATGGCTCAGCAGTTAAGAGCACTGGCTACTCTTGCAGAAGACTAGGGTATGATTCCTAGTGCCCACATGGTAGCTAACAACTGTTTGTAACTCCAGTTCCAGAGGATCCAACATCCTCTTCTGACCTCCATGGGCACTAATCAACATGCAAGCACTTACATATATGCAAGCAATATACTCATTCATACACATAAAATAACAATAATAAAATAAAGTATATTTTTAAAAAGAGACTGATTATTCTCCTGCCAGCAGCCATTGGTTACCAATACTTCCTCAGGTAGGGCTGGGGTTCTTACCCACTTCCCCACATCATGCTGGAATTTGATCTAAGCTGAGCTCACACAGCATCTGTATACGCTGTCGCCATTGCTGTGAGTTCATATGGGTAACTTCCCAGCTGTCTGGACACCTGTTTCCTTGTGGTCATCCACCACCTCTGGCTCTTACAATCTCTATACCGCCTCTTCTCCAATGATTCTTGTACATGACGGGGGGAGTGGAAAGGGGGTGTAAATAGGGGAGGGGATTCAAATACTATCAAAATATATTGTATGAAATTCTCAAAAGGCTCAATAAGAAAAAGAAATAATAAACACATAATAGTAAAGTTTGAAAAAGTAAAGTCTTCCTCAGGAAATAGAGCATACAACTAAAATTGAAAGTATTTTTTTTTAAAGTTCAGTACTCTTAAATCGACACCCAGGATAGGACTTTGAAAAGTTTTTCTAGCATAGCATCTAAGCTAACAAGTAATACTTTTGAGACTTCCTGGATGATGCAACCAAAGACCAGAGGTTGGTGTGGCATGCATAGCATGGGCTGAACTGTGCCGAAGAAAATATTAGTCTCTCGCCAAATCTCCAGAAGGAGTATAGGGCCAGGCTAGTGGCTAAAAAAGCATTGTGAAGGATAAATCATGTAAGATGAAGCTTTGGCTTTCTAAAAGAGCAATTGCCTTTCATTTTCATGTGTTCAAGTCAAACTAACAGGTTAGGGAGAAAAGAGTGACAGAAATAGTGTGTGTAGACTTCAGTGGGGCTGACGATTTTAACATAAAAGCTTTTATGACAGGGGCAAGACCCTCTTATTGGTTGTAGAGTTGTGTTCCAAATAGTAATTTTAGTGGTTTAATGTCAGCATAAGGGCATTCCCTAGTCTTTGGTCTGATATCTTAATATTCTTTATTAGCAAGAGTAATGATTCAATGGGCAAGCTAACTATGCAGCTGACAATAATGTAAGAGAGAGGGGTTTGTTTGGTAAAAGCCAGGAAAGCAGAAAGCATGGAATGGAGTGTTCAAAAGATTCTCAGACTGAAAGAGAGCTTGGGGAATTCTAGACTGACCTCCTTTAAGTGGAAATATAAGTGTAAGTATGTTCTTTAAATGCATGACACATGAAGGATTGAGACTTTTACTTTCCATCTACCTAAGAGATTTGAGCCAATTTCAGTTGGGTGGTGTAGCCTTACAGCTGTGTCTTACATAGTTGTATAACTTAATAAGCACCTATGCCAGGTCCCAACTTAAGACTGACCCTTGGTTGTTGGATAAAATGTCCTCTGTGTATCTTAATTTCATTGAACGTCTGGGATAAAAGGAGTGTTCTTATAATACTTTATATATAAAACAACTCTCAGTTAAAAACCTGAAATACCCATGCACCAATAAAGTTATTATTTTGGCTACAGGCTGTAAGTGTGAGAACACTTCACATAAATAAGGTAGAGAAGGATTCCTGGCCCACTTCAGCCTCAGATGTTGTTAATGTCATCAGAGTCCTGTGTTTATCCTACAACAGCTGAACTCATGGGTTGGCAGGTCAGAAGCCTTGCTGTGCACTTTTCAACCCACACTGAAATCCAATGTCTGGGAAAATGCTCAGGAAAAATATTATTTCCATTTGCAAATTTTCTTACAGTCACATTGTTACCTTGGCAAAAGCAGACAGAAGTTAAATGTCTGTCCAATGCACACAGCGGGCTTCACCAGCTAATGTGCCATTCTAGTTTTGTCCTCATTTTCTTTAGAGCAAAAAAAAAAATTGGTTTTAAGCTTTTCTCACAAGAGCCATTTTCACAAACCCTTATGGAAACTCACAGATGCTAGGTGTAACAGCAGAATAAGCCCAAAAATAAAAGTTTACCAAAATTAAAGTTCTACCTAGAGAAACATATTCCTCTCACACACAGAAAAGGCATGTCAGTACACTATGGTTTGCATAGTTGCTCCCTCTAAAGACCCTATTGAAATTGAACTGTCAGTGTAATATTAAGAGGTGTGACTTTTAAGAAGTGATTAGATGATTAATATTCCACCTTCGTAAATAGGTCATTGTCAGTCCTTGGAGGAGTCGGTTTACCCTCTCTGTTTTGACTATCACACTTTCTTTCATTAATAGACATTTACCAAGCACCTACTAAGCACTGTATGTTATGAGATGCTAGAGAAGGTACAAAACCAGACAAGGTCCCTGCAGTCAATGTGCTCATAATTTGGGAGAAAAACCCAGAGACTGAAAGCAACTAAAGTTCCACACAAGGAGGGCTTTAGAAGCACCGAGGGAAAGCACGGCGATGGCAGAGCAGAGGCACACTGCACTCATTTGGTTTCTGCTGCTGCTGAGATGTGCACCAAGACCAAGAGCAACTTGAGAACAAAAGGGTTATTTGGCTTATAGATAACAGCTCATCTTTGAGAGAAACCAAGGCAGGAACTCAAGGCAGGAACCTGGAGACAGGAGTTGAAGCAGAGACCATGGAGGAGCGCTGCGTGCTGGCCTGCCTCTCCTGGCTTGCTCAGCTACTTTTATCCCCCTCCACCACCGGGCCCACCTGCCAAAAACACCACTGCCAACTGGTCCCACCTACCTTAATTAGTAATCAAGACAATGCCCCACAAACATGACCACCAACTGTAGTTTGCATCAGGCTGACAAAAACTAACCAGCACACATGGGTAGCTGTCAGGGTGGTGGAGTCAGGCAACTCCTATCTGGCTGGGACAGAAAATCAGTTTCCACACTATTTAATAAGAGTTGGTAAACTATGGCTTATGGGGCTAATCCAATCAACTGCCTCCCTTTGAAAATAAGTTTCACTGCAATACAGCCATGCCCAGCTATTTAATATTTTCTAAGGCTACTTTCTATTTGCCATAGCTGAGTTGAGTAGTTGCAATTGTGGTAGGCTCATATCTAAAATGCCTACACTCTCATAACTGGAATGTGTGATTATGTCACTTCAAACAATTGATAGGAATCATATGAGTCCTTAGCATCTCAGTGTGACTGAGAAAGATGGTACAAGGTGAAGGACTTAATGATCCAAGTTGTAGGAGGCTGTGTTTATGAAATGAATGTGTTAGCAAATCAGATGAAGAAATGGGTTCTCCCCTAGGGTGTCCAGAAAGGAATGCAGCCTTGATTTTAGCCCACCAAGATCATCTTGGTCTTCAGATCTACAGAACTATAAGATAAATTTCATTTGCTTTCAGTCACTAAGTTTATGTTAATTTATAACAATAGCAATAGAACACCAATATTGGGGCTGGAGAGATGGCTCAGCAGTTAAGAGCACTGACTACTCTACATTCCAGAGGACCCAGATTCTGTTTCCAGAACCCGCATGGTGGCTAATAGCATCTGTAATTCCAGTTCACTGTGTTCCAGTGCCATATTCTGGCCTCTAAGGGTGCTGCACACACATGATGTACTTCCATACATGCCAACAAAACACTCGTACACATTAAATAAATGAATAAATAAATAAATAAATATTTTTAAAAGAAAACCCACATTGACAGAGACCATATGGCCTTAAGCTTAACATATTTATCCTTTACCCTTTAATACGGAAAAAAATCTATTAACCTCTGTTTCTGATATGCCTAGCAGATCTGTCAGGAATGATCCAAACGCTGGTGATGGCAACGCTGGTGATGGCAACTACTAATTGCCCCACAGTGCCCATTCTCTTTTTCTTCCTTTTAAGTAAGAGATTTTAGCATGTAGCTATAGATCTTGGGCATATCCCCAAGCAAGATGTGCAATCTGTATCCTATCTCTCTTTGAGTCAAGGGATGCTCATATCTGCTTTGGCATAAAAAGTACATCAGAATTGATGCTAGTGACCTTAGAGACTGGTCCACCAAGGGTCGTGCCTGCTAGGCCATTCATGCATGGAGCCCTGAACCGTTATATTAAAAGTTCAGCTATCACGAGACCACCATGCTAGAAAAGCCACATAGAGATGTTCAGATCAGGCATCCCAGTTGAGCCTGTCCTTCAATCAACCCAGCAAGGCAGGTGACCACAGCAGTCATCTTGGGAGAGGACTTACCACCCCAAGTATTCTAGCCCCAACTAGTAGAGCCAGCCCCAATTATTTGTGACACCTTAGTCATTTTGAAACAGAAAATAAGTGACATTTTCCCTATTTCCTGACCCACGTATCCATGAGCGTGTTAAAATTGTTATTTTATAAATGCACAAAACTTCGATAAAAATCGTCTTTAAAAATTTGTTATTGTATGCCTTTAAGAAGTTTATTTTTCTCTCTAAGATGAAGGAAAAAGGAGTTAGAGGACAAGACATAAAAATATAACAATTGAAGCTGGGCATGGTGCCACACACCTTTAATCCTAGCACTTGGGAGGCAGAGGCAGGCAGATCTCTGTGAGTTCAAGGCCAGCCTATCTACAGAGTAAGCTCCAGGACAGCTGAGGCTACAGGAAGACCTTGTCTCGAAAAGACCAAATTATTATATATATATATATATATATATATATAAAACAATTGGGATCCATCCTGAGTAGGAGAATGAGGTTTCTTCAGCATGGCCTCAGGATGATGGAACTTCACTGGTTCTTGCCCACATGTCTGGGCTCTCAAAGCCACGCTTGGGTTTAGAGGACCACTGGAACAACATTGAGAGACTTAGCCACAGTATCACTCAAAGACTAATACCATCACACCAATTTTACTCATACGGGAAAAAAGCAAGTGTCCAGAACTCCCTGGGTAACAGCAAAGACTCAGTCCTTTTGCCAGATGCCTACATGTGACAGTCAAAGATTTCCTTCAGAGTACATGAAATGGTCCAGGAAATGTCACTGCAGCAATATCAAGAGCCTCAGTAACATAATTCTAATTACTATGGGGCAGGACTGCACAGCCCGTGACATTACTAGTGGTATACCATTCCGTCACCTGGATTTCTATGACGTCCCTCTCCTTGGACATATGAGGGTGTGCAATAAGTTGGAGCTTACATTGAATTAAGAGCAGTGAACCTGATGACATGTGCTGGCAGCCAGGATGGGATCGGACCACAAGAAGAAAATAAAAGCAAGTCTCTCTCTCTCTCTCTCTCTCTCTCTCTCTCTCTCTCTCTCTCTCTCTCCTGGAATCAATCATTCTAACATTGGGAGTTCCTGAGCCTTTGTTAACCCATGTTTTCTAAGACCTTCGTTTTACCTTAGGTATGAGCCTTCCAGTTAAAATAAAAGCTGTTACCCTGTTTAACGCATTAGTTCATTTAGACTCTAAATTATATTATGCAAATGCATTTGTAATTGTAAATGAATATATTCTAATGATTACATTGACTCTTCTCAACTCTCAATGAATCTTGCAATGGCCTTTGGCTCAAAGTAGTCAAAACCAGACCAAGGGTTTCTGGTGGAATGGGAAGATAAATTAGAAGACGCTGTAACATTCACATAATTAGATTTCAACAGATATGGTTGTATCTGTGAAAACCATTGTAAAAGGACAATTTGTTTTGCTGAAGTATGACTAAAGAATGTATGATTAAAGCTTAAGTTTCAAGTACTTTTTAATATCTTACTTTAGAGCTCTACCCATCCACCACTACCCTGATTTCTCCTTTTACTGGGAAGCATTCAGATTTCTATTTTATTATGAACCGAATCCTTCCCACTCAACTTTTGGAGCCCATTGAAATTATTGCTGTATACAAGTTGGTTTCTGAGAAATAAAGGACCAAATAGGGATTTTTTGCAGCATCTTGCAGAGATAATTCATCCAAGAAATAATTGTTTCTTTAATACAGTATGATTTTTTTTAGAAGACCAAACCCACTAAGTAGACACAGGCTAGAGTGTGATGTACATAATTTAAATTATGACTTTTTAGTAAGAGAGGGAGGCTTCAGTACAGCTGGACTTCATACCACCTGGATATGTTTGAAATTATACGACTCCATTGCATAACTGGCCTCTTACTAAACTTTACCTTAAACATTTTGATTATGAGTTCAAGTGATACTCCTTCTTCAAAAGTTCATCCAACATCAGTATTTCAATATGAAAAGTGACAGGGAGGCCCTCTTGCCTTAGGCCATTTTAGAGTTGTTAATTGTCTTCCTAAGCATTTACTTAAGAATGAAACAACAGCCTATTGGCCAATATCACTTCCAAAGGAACAAAAATGTATTTTCCAAAGATGATTTTTTAATTTTGCCCTGTTGCAACTAAAAAAATGACTTTTTCCTATTTAGAAATGTAAAACAATGGGGCTGAAGAGATGGCCTAGCGGTTAAGAGCTGACCACTCTTACAGAGGACCCAGGTTCGATCCCCAGCACCCACATGGCGGCCGAGAACCGTCTGAAACTCCAATTCCAGGAGAACTCCAGTTCCAGGGGAATCCGACACCCTCTTCTGACCTCTGCGGCATTGCACGACACGGGTGCACAAACTTGCATGCAGACAGTACATTCATACACATACAGAAATAAATAAAAATAAAAAAAAAATTTAAAAAAAGAAATGTAAAACGATGCTCCTTTGTTGTGTCATAATCCTTTAAGCACAAACATGTTTCCTCTGTATCTACGAGCTAACCCATGAATAAACAGCTTCTTAATGAGAGCACAAAGTTCACAATGATTCCTCTAAGACAACCACTGGTATGGGTACCAGGGTACAGTTTACCCCTAACTCTCTAATCTTGGGTAAGTCATTTTTACCTCTTCAGACCTCAATTTCCTCATATATAAAATTAAGACTAAAGAGCTAGAGAAATGGCTCAGTGTTTAAGAGCACTGGCTGCTTTTGCAGAGAACCAGGGTTTAGTTCCCAGCACCCACATGGTGGCTAACAACCATTCCTAACTCCAGTTCCAGAGGATCTGACCCCCTCTTCTGTCTTCAGTGGGTTTGGCTTGGTATGGGTGCACTTCCATACATACAGGTATAACACACACATAACATAAAAATAAATAAATCAAAATTAATATTGAACTGGAGGCTCTTGCAAGCTGTTTCTTTGGGTTCTTTAATTCTATGGGTAACAGGTAATTTACTTGAGCATTCAACTCTTCCTGTAGTGTAAGCATCATTTGTTTAAATGATTCAAGGAACTAGTATATTACTAAGCCCCTACTAAATACTCAACACAATGCTAAGAATGAAATAAAGCGATAGGCACTGAACTCACACTCAGGGGACTCCCAGTTTAATTTGGAAGATGAGCATGAAGTTACATATCACCAAGCAGTCCACCAGTTGCTGGCTGTAACCATTCCTGACTGTTCTGGGACAGATTTTTAAAGACCTGCCTCCCAACAGCTCAACCTTTCTACACCTCCTCTCAATCAGAATGAAGTTTAACAATAAATCAGAGTACACAGCCTTACCAGTTTGACCTATCTTCATGAGCCAGGCCTCTTGAACCTCTTCCCCCAGATGCCCATGCACCTGCCCAGTTTCTGTCTTCTCTCAAACACTGCACACAGTCCAAATAATGGTTGTCCCTACTCCATTTTCATGTAAATTATGTTGGTCTTTAAACAGGCTAAGGCATTCTATTGGTATCTCACAAACTAGGCTGCATACGCTAAAAACTAATTTATATCCTATGTAGTACAAGCGAGAGATCAGTCAATTTCTTCTATTGTCTTCTGCAGCTGGCTTGCATTGTACACACAGGACAGTTGTTGTGATTTCATACATTCGTTCAAACAGCAAAGAAAATGGAAAAATAGCATGAGTACTACAATCTTGAAGTATTCAGTGTTTAGGGAAGAAATTACCAAGGATCTTGAACGTCTATAAACATCCAAAATCAAACTTATCCCCATGCTTTCCAAAGGAATTCTCTAGTCCAAAATCTTCAGATCCATGTCCCCAGGTTGCTCTAAGAACTTACACTGTTGATGAGGAACTTTTGAAGTGAAAAAGCATAGAGACTAGTAACAAAACAGGCAGGAATAAAGAATGTAAAAGTAGTGTAAGTGATACAAGCACTCTAGAGTGCATCCAAGTTTGCATTGAGAGGCCTGCTACTGTTTGGGCAGAAATAAGACTGATGTTTGCCTTCAGCTCCTCCTAACATGTTATGCAATTAGATCATTTCCAGCTGGAAAATACTTTAACAGGCAGTTTCCAGTGTGCAAGCTACCAGCCAAAACTTTAGTGCACGTGGGGAGGAGGTGTGATGGCTGTAGAGACACAAATAGGCACTTCTACACTGATAGCATTCACAGTCACTAGAAAGTCAGGAGGGGACATGTGGCATGAATAGAGCAGCCATCTTGCAATGTGTAAAGATCGGGGGGGGGAAGTAGGGCTCCATGAATCACCCCAACAGCAGGAGGGGTCTTCAGGGGCCCCTTCAGAGGCTATGACATTACACTTCACATTGCCATTTCAGAGTGCATGATAATGGATTGAGAGCTGGAGGGTGTGCCCATGATATTTCTTCCAGTATACATGTAATACAGAAGAAATAGGATACCTCCTCCTCCCTGGACCACAGCAGGGGAACAAGATAGAACAATACCAGCAAAGAAACAGAAGCTGCTCCCTGACATATTTACATTTTCTTTACGAGATGGCAGAAAGTATCCTCTTCCATAGCTGAATTTCTTCAAAGTTGTTTTAGGCAAAGCTTTTCCCAAAATATTAATCTGGAAAAAAAATAAGCTTCTAACCAGCAGAATGTTATTCTAATCAGAGTTTCCTCGGAATATTAAGTTAGTCTTTCCAATACTGAGCTTATTGTTGCAGTCATTATATTCAAACCCAATACTGTTCTGTGCTATAAGATGTGTGAAAAGCTTAAAACAAAAGCAAAACAAAAAAAAACAAAAAAAAAACCAAACATGCATATCATATCCTGGTACAGTCTATTCATAAATAAAAACAAACTTATACATTAAATGTTATCATACAATCTATGCTCATTTGAACCTAGATTTACCAATCCAAAACTAGGTGATAAAAATATTAGCTCAACTTCATGATAGGATTCATTCCCAGAAATTCTGCACTGAACGTTTTAAGCACTGCTTTAGGGATGTGTAACTTTTTGACATTGCAATATGGCATTGTCAACTACAATTGTGTTGGGTCACATTCATAGATATTCTGAGTTGCATGAGAACCACTAATCACAGGTTGGACACACCTGGATCTGTCAGAAACCTGCACTGTATTTGGCAGGGTAAAATCTGTGTGCCTAAAGGGGCTAGTCTCCTGGGTAGATTTCTCCCAGGCAAGTTGGAGATATGTAAAGGCAAGGGAGAAAATGCCCCCCTGCTCTGAGGCACATGAAGACCCTTCCTAGACACGTAGAGCTGGCAGCCCAATCAAATGCTAGCTCCCTCCTACCATCTGTCTGTCCTACCATCTGTCTGTCCTCCAGGGATTCTCCTTTCAGTGGAAGACCTCCTTCCCAAGAAAGCACTGTGCTTCCTGAACCCTCTGAGGAACCATGCTGAGCATCCAGCTACATAAGCCTCGCTAGGTTTTTGCCTTTCACGTTAAAAACTCACAATCCAACAAAAAAGAAAAGGACCTTTTTCTCCCAGAGTATCAGGTTCACTGAGCTTCTTTCAAAGCTAGTCCCAGTAATAACCCCAAGACAGAGCTCTGCTTGGCACTTGGGCACCTAGGATTGGATAAACATCCTTTTGAGTACTGTGATTTGTGTGTTAACAAAGCTCCCAAGTTGGGTTCTTTCTCTCATTCTCATTGACAACAAGCTCTGTCCCCATCATCCACAAATCTCTGATTGAAGATGCCCTCTGAGTAACTCAGGCTGTGGTCCATACAGACACAGTTGACTCTGTGTGCATAGCTGTTTACAGAGGGCAAGCTGCTTTTGTGTGATTCAAAGCATTACTAATTAAAACCTGTTACCTTCCTAAGTGCAGATATATTCTCCTCTAGAGCAGCATTCGTCTGTCCCATTAGCATTAATGGGAGTAACACAAGTGCATCAAGAGGAGAATGGTCCCCCTGGGTCTTTGAACTTAAGTCTACTTCAAAACTGAAACCGATATATACAATAGTATCATTGATGCCATTAAAAATCATTATACTTTACTGCAACTTTTACAAAAGTAATTGTAAGCTTCATGAAATATACTTGGCTCCTGGGAGCTGTGCATTATTAGGCAGAGACTGGACATGATAAAGTGAATTATATTATAATACTTTAAAAATAGTTTATCCAGGGGAATTTATCAAATCCCACCGAGCTTGTGCAAGGGTCTATGTTCACTACGATGGTTAGTTTGGGTAGATATTAAAAGCATATGTAATTGTATGCTAAAATTCAGGGAAAGATCTGGTAAAAGATGCAACTCAGTATCTATGTTTAAAATAGTGTCTTAATGGACTGTTATAAAATGCCATCACCTTGAGTCTCTATAAGATCGTTCATTTGCATAGTCTTAAATGTTTTATGGGCATTATATAGCTGATGTCTAATAACTATTTTAGAGGGAGAAGGGGGAGGGTAATTTTTCTCAGACTGTGAAACTGAGGCTTAGACAGCAATGTGGTAATCAAGGTAAGGAATGAAATGCCAGTCTGAAGCATTAAGCTGTGGAGGAGCCAAGGTGGTCAGGCCCTCATCTGCATAATTAGCTGTTGCATGCACTGTCCTAGAAGACAGCTCAATGCAACAGCCTGAGTTTGTGACCTCCTTAGTCACGTGACCATGAGCAAGTTTAATGATTTCCTCAGTCGGAAGATTTTACATACTAAGAGATTACAAAGCACCTACCTAAGGGGGTTGTGGTGAAGATTAAGTGGCTTGATACATATGAATCCTTCTGAATAGTGCCTGGCCCAGAGTAAGCACTCAGTAAATGTTAGTCACTATTGTTAGCCTTCAAGCCCAGCCAAGGATGGGTTATCCCTGGGGAGAGTGTCGGGGCAAAAGCTGGAGGGCAGAGGGAACTGCGTTCCTTATTCTAATATCAAAGGCAGTTCCATGTTACTCTGTTCA
This sequence comes from Rhizomys pruinosus, assembly GCA_009823505.1. Classification (NCBI taxonomy): domain Eukaryota; kingdom Metazoa; phylum Chordata; class Mammalia; order Rodentia; family Spalacidae; genus Rhizomys; species Rhizomys pruinosus. Next base: position 4,598,904 of record VZQC01005840.1, read on the forward strand.
TCGGCTAAGTCCTTTGGCTCTCTAAAAAGGGTGAAAGTAATGCATAGTCCAGCTGGGTGCTTGACACAGGCTGCAATCTGCCCAGCTACAGCAGGCCCTGCCCTCAGGGAGGACACTATGTTCCCTGGGCCGTCCACAAAGGGTAGACCGAAGGCCAAGTCTCGTACCTCCACCATCGCCTGGTCCCAGCGTGGACCTCATGGCTCTATTGCTGCCTTATGTGTAACTAGCTATGGAGTCCCTTGCTAATAGCTGTTTCTGTTATTTCTCAGTCTTCCCAGTGTCACCTCAACCAGAACTTCAGGGACCTTAAGTTTGCCTCCATAAAGGAGCATTTAGTTACAGCTCTGAATATGCTGCTGCAGGGGGCATATGCTGCGAATGCCTCTTTCTACTGCCTTCCGTGTGCTTGGTTCTTGGCCAGTCATGGGACAGAAGAAATGGAACCAAAGGAGGGCTCTCTACCTGTTAAATCCCCTTTATTTCCAACAGGGCGGTTCCTTTTTTATGCATCTCACTTTTTACTGAAATCACCTATGGTTTTCTCCACTGGACTGTAAACTTGTGGCAGAGACAACATATTTTATCTTTATACTGGTATGGTGTCAATATTAGTGGATTCCCAAATATTTATGAAATACAAAACCTCTGGGCAAAGGAGATTGCCGGGTCATTTCTTGGAAGCGTGAGTTTCAAAGCATTCTCACGGTTAATTCAGATTCGAGTGCTGTAAATCCATTCCTCGGTGTTCTTAAGGTGATTTGATTTGCTTCAAAGTTGTCTTCAGATTTCTTAGCTTTCAAGCAATTACATAAATGCTAAATTGGACTTTTTTTCTTATTTTTAAATGTCAGCAATAATAAACTAAACCTATATTTGCTTTTTGAATGTAATGAAAGTAAAATTAGACCATGAGATCAATTTTGCAGATTATTTTTATAATAAATCTTTGGGATTTAAGCAAACTAACAAAAACTGTGGTCCCCAGAAAGCTTAAGTGTTCAAAACCAATAGCTTAATAAGTTTTTCATATCTATTTAGCATCTCAATAAACCTTATCATCCTTCTTTCATTCCACTGGCAATTTTCTGACCTCCAAGCTGAAGACTGGGGCCCTGAATTCTGCTCATGGGTGAGTAATCACAGCAAGCCCATAGCAGAACCTATCCCCAAACTACAAATCTATCATCTTCAGCATTGTAAATCAAAGCCTCAAAGAGCATCATTTAGCCTGCAGCTAAAATTGCTTGTTTATCAGATGGTGCCTGGTTTAACGTGGAGCAGTCCCTTGTAAATCTCTGGGACCTTTTACAGCATATACTTAAGCAAGCACATCGGCTCCTGGGAGGCTTTCTGAGAGCTTTAATGACTGTGGGCTGCTAAAGATCCAGGCCTTGGTTTAGCTAAAGTGGCTACGGGTACAGTTTGGCTCCATTTTGTAAACTCACAAAGATAAGGCGTCTGCTTTCTCCAAAGAGAGAGCAAGCATTTGTTTCTTAGGGAATCTTTATATCCAAAGTGTTAATGTTCTTGTGGCTTTGGGTATTTTGACCTTTTGTCTGCTAACTTTTGATTTACTGGGGGAGAGAGTTCTTCCTCTCAGCTTTATGGCCACTCTGGAAAGACAATGAAATAAATGCATGTGAGTCTGCAAAATTACACAGGAAAATATGATTTGGGATGAACGCCATACATGTCACACACAATGGCAATGTATTCCAGCTCCCCCAGCCAAATTCAATGCTATCGCCTCTCTGTAGTTACACTTAAGGCTAAACACAGGCCCAGGCTTCTTCAATGGAGCAATTAGTGTGCTGTTCACCTCAGACCCTGCTGGAGGTTTGCTCACCTCAGCACTTTCTTAGAAAGAAAACAGTTTCTAAATTCTGGCCAAGTAGCTGGAGGAAGCAAAAGGAAATTGTCCACCAAATTCCCATTGGTTTAAAAACTTAACTGCTTGCTAACGTCATGAATAGCTTATTGATTGAACGTAACACCAAGGGCCCAGGCAGTCCGCCAACTACTCTTCTGATGAACAATAAGAGCTCGATGCAAGATGCAATTCACTAATTAAAGAAAGCTTTGCATGGTTCTTTCTTATACACCATCTCTCTGATACAAGTTAATTAAAGTACTCTTCAAAACCCTCACCTGACATGGGAGAAATTCCCTGGAGGAGCAGACCAGAGGGAAAGCCCATTCAGGGTTCCTCTCTTATTTTCAAGCGATGATAAATTGTTTCCATGCTAATTTTATTTATTTTTTTAAAGGAGCAAATTGGTTTTTTTATTTTTATTTATTCTTGTATGTGTATGAATGTACTGTCTGCATGTAGGTCTGTGCACCCGTGTCGTGCAATGCCGCAGAGGTCAGAAGAGGGCGTTGGATTCCCCTGGAACTGGAGTTCTCCTGGAATTGGAGTTACAGATGGTTCTCAGCCGCCATGTGGGTACTGGGGATAGAACCCAGGTCCTCTGCAAGAGCAGTTGGCGCTCTTAAACGCTAGGCCATCTCTCCAGCCCCCATGCTAATTTTATAGTTATCATGTCTTCGTTTGAAAATCAGCCTTTTTCCCCTAACACGATTCCTTTTCTTCATCAAACAATGCTTTTCCCTTTGCCTCTGTTGAGGGCAAAGAGTTTTGTTAGTGGTTGCTTCAATTTTTACAAGTCTCTAAACAAGCACATTGCTGTGGGTTAGCTGTTCCCCACTTGGCGTCATTTTGATGAAGGCCATTCAAGCTGAGGACTCCTGAGGATAAGTGTAGAATACTTGTCATAAAAGCTAAAACTATGTGCACCTGTTGCAACCTGCTGAAACCACGGCAAGTTGGCACAGCACTTGGGAAATAAAAGCTTAACTGATTCATATGCTCCCTGAAAATAGATTTCAGACATTTATCCTTCCAAAACCAGCTCTGAGAAGCAGTTTGTAATATTCAGGCAAATCTGAAGACAGATGATATTGCTGGGTCTCTTTCCTGGTGTGTCTGGTTAACCATATTTTCAGGTACCTTTTTTATAACCCCCACCCAGTAGTAGGCATCATAAGGATATCCTTAACATATAGGTAACATTTTTTTTTTTTTTTTGGTCTTTTCGAGACAGGGTCTCCCTGTAGTCCCAGCTGTCCTGGAACTCACTCTGTAGATCAGGCTGGCCTTGAACTCACAAATATCCGCCTGCCTCCAACTGATTTCATTCAATTCACATTAGACATACTTACTGAGTATCTAGTGTGCATGGAACTAGGCCTGAGGACACATGAATGAAGTGTGTAATCTTGTAAGAGGTTAGCAAGGTTTTGTTACTGTAACAAAATATCCGAGGTAATGAACTTAAAAGAGAAAACATTTACTTCCAGGAGATTCTGAAAAGACTGTTTCCTTGCTTCTGCTGTCCTCTAGTCACATTTTGTGGTCCTAGACACTGCTGGCCCTGGGACCAGCCCACTCCAATCTCTGCCTCTATCCTCATCTTCTGTGTGGTTCTCTCCTTTCATTTATCTCTGGCAGGACTCTGACTGTTATGCTTAGGGCCCACTCCTACACTCCAGAACAGCCTCATCTGTAGCTTCTTCCTATTGCTATATCTGCAAAGATTCATTTTCCAAATAATGTTACATTCAACAGTGCCAAGTATTAGAATGCAGGTTTTGGAGAGTCGCGATCGTTCTGTGAGACCAGCTAAGAAGATGCACCTTGGACAGGACCATTTGGAGAGATGGCCTAGCGGTTAAGAGCACCGACTGCTCTTGCAGAGGACCCGGGTTCGATCCCCAGCACCCACATGGCGGCCGAGAACCGTCTGAAACTCCAATTCCAGGAGAACTCCAGTTCCAGGGGAATCCGAGACCCTCTTCTGACCTCCGCAGCATTGCACGACACGGGTGCACAAACTTGCATGCAGACAGTACATTCATACACATACTGAAATAAATAAAAATTAAAAAAAAATTAAAAAAAAAAAAGAAGATGCACCTTGGACAGGACCATTTTGAAAAGAAAAAGCTGGGAGGCCTGACACCGTGGCTCAGACCTTTAGTCCCTGCCAGTACTCATGAGGCAGAAGCAGGTAGATCTCTGTGACGTCAAGTCCAGCCTGATCTATGTAGCAAGTTCCAGGTCATGTGGGGCTATAGAGAGACCCTCTCTCAGATTAAAAAAAAAAAAAAAAGCTGGATACAGAAATGCTAAGTGGCTTTTCCAAGGCAGAGAATTTCTTACGCCAAGCACCGAAATGATTCCAAGCTAGATTCCAGATTCCAGTTCAGGGCTCTTTCCCAGACTCCAGGCTTCAGAGTGATGGGTTCCATCCCACACTTGAAGCCATATTAGTCAGAAATTTGGGTGAGTAAGCTATCTTACCTTGGGATTTTTTTCCAGATCCCTAAAGAAAAATGACACAAACACTGAGGTGTCTTCCCTCCAATTTGACCTTTCCACAAGTTAAGGAAATATTCCAAGCTTGCATTCTTTGATCCCTCTCCACCCTAGATTCAGATCTTTTCCCAACTCATAGTGGTGGCAGCCACATTGTTGAGTAAGGACTATGACCCTTTTGATATATAAAATGTCATTTACCTTCCTTTCATTAGCAAACACTTTCCCAAAGAGCTCTTAGCTCAGGCAAATGTGAAAGTATAGCCTATCTGCCAGTGGATTACTGCCAGTCTACTCCAGCAAGAGGTGCTAAGGATTGATGGTTCCAGGGTGGGAAGATTAGTAGCACATTATAAATAAAGCTGACACTTTTTATCATAAAATCAGGAAAGAAGACATAAGAAGAATTTTATTCTGCCCTTAAAGCAGATTTTAAAAACAGGTAGCATTTCCCTCTATAGAAACCATCATTGGTTTCTATAAAGCAAAAACAGTTACGAGGGGGCACATTTGAAATTACAGTGTTTGGAAGCCTGGGGAGCCAGTGAGCTTGCAACTACCTTGTCTTAAGACTTTTGCCTAGAACTTAAAGGACTAACATTTGGGTTGAGTTAACAGCATAATTTGCAAGGATTGCCTTAATAAAATTCAATACAGTTCAAACTGGGGAAAGGGCCTGAGAGTGGAGGCGATGTACGTTAACAAGAAGGCCAAGTCAGACCTGCTGTGGTCTGAGTATGAAATGACCCTGTGGGCTCATGCATTTGAACATTTGGTCCCCAGATAGGAATGCTGTTTGGGAAAGTTACAGAACCTTCACAAAGTGCAGCCTTGCTGGAGGAAGCATGTCACTGGAGGCTGGCTGTGAGGTTTATAGCCTGACTCACTTGCTGTTCTCTCTCAGCTTCCTGTTCCTGCCATCATGCTGCCCCTGCCGTGACGGACTCTCCCTCAGGAACCATAAGCCAAAACACAGGCCTTCTCCCTTAACTTCCTTTTTGTTAAGGTATTTTATCACAGCAACAGAAAGGAAAATAGGACAAGATCAAATTCTTCAATACCTCCTTGTGCTGGATAGCTTTGGTGTCAACTTGACACACCTGGGTTGAGGGAGCCTCGGTTGGGGAATTGGCTCCATTGGATTGGCCTGTGGCCACATCTGTGGTGTATTGTCTTGATTGTTGAGCAGTGACAGTATAAGAAGGCAGGCTGGGCATGAGCCAGAGAGCAAGCCAGTAGAGAGCAAGCCAGTGAATAGCACTCCTCCATGGCCTCCAGGTTCCTGCCCTGAGTTCCTGCCTTGGGCTCCCTAAGTGATGAACTGTGACCCAGGAGATGTAAGCTGAATAAACCCTTTCCTCCCCAAGTTGGTGTCGGTCAGAGTGTTTTGTCACAGCAATGGAAGACAAACTAGAACAGAAATTGGTACCAGAAGAGTGGGGTATTGCTGTGACAGACCTGACCTTGGTGTTTTGGGGAAGGATTGTGGAGGCGTTTGGAACTTTGGGCTGGGAAGATCATTGAATGCCTAAAGATTGTTGCTGTGGAGCTTGGAGCAGTTTTGCTGAAGGAGTTGTAGAAGATGGAGGCCTGGCTTGTGAAGTTTCTAGTTTCAAAGGAGAGCAGAGATCATCAGGACTGTGTAATCTGTGGGTTCTGGTCAGCTGGGGCTGTGGAGAATCAGCTGTAAGTAACAAGAGACCAGAACCTGAAGTGAAACTTTTGTGGTACTGGGGCAATTGATGCTGGTTAGCTGGGGCTGAAAAATCAGCTGTAAGTAACAAGAGACCAGCATCACTGAGGTGAAATCTTCTGGGGAGAATATCTTCAAGGTCAGCACACAGAAGCTGTGACCCAGAAAGGGCCTGAGCCTCCATCTCGAGCCAGAAGCCGGACTTGGTAACGTGTAAGAGTCTCCTATATGGTTCCGGTGTTGAAATTTGAGGGGGTCACAGAGAGCAGCCGAGGCTTGGCACTGTGAGAGGTCAGGAAAGACCATTGGTGGAAGTGCACCTCGGTTGCTGTGAAGACCCCAGGATTGCAGGGGTCATGGAGAGAAGCTGAGGCTTTGCACCAGGAGAGGTCAGAAGAGACCATTGGTGAAGGTGCTGCCTCAGTTTCAGTAGCGACCCCAGCTTTTTGGAGATGCCGGTACCCTGGGACGACCACCAAGAGCAGCGGTAGGTGTAGAATGGAGTCGGCCTGGGCCTGCGAGATGAGTGTGCCACGGACGGCAGAGTCGGAGAGGGGGAGCTGCCGAGACCCTTTGGAGCCCAGAAGATCGTGAGTGAATCCCAGGTGTCCAGCCTTGAGCTACTTGCTGGACTTAGGTTTTGTTTGAGAGTGCCTGATTCTTCCCTTTGAAATAAGACAGTACTTGTTTTGGATTTTACAGCAGCCCACAGTTAAGAGACTTTTAATAGACTGGACTTTTAAGTGTTTGGACATTTTAAGGACTGTGGGGCTTTTAAGGATGTACTGTCTTAGGTTGTGATTAGTGTTAACATCATACTTTGGGGATAAGAACTGGAAAGGTGGTTTAATAGTGATGTGTTTGTGTGTCAAGTTGACAAGGGGTCAATTGTGCTGGATAGCTTTGGTGTCAACTTGACACACCTGGGTTGAGGGAGCCTCGGTTGGGAAATTGGCTCCATTGGATTGGCCTGTGGCCACATCTGTGGTGTATTGTCTTGATTGTTGAGCAGTGACAGTATAAGAAGGCAGGCTGGGCATGAGCCAGAGAGCAAGCCAGTAGAGAGCAAGCCAGTGAACAGCACTCCTCCATGGCCTGTGCTTCAGCTCCTGCCTCCAGGTTCCTGCCCTGAGTTCCTGTCTTGGGCTCCCTAAGTAATGAACTGTGACCCAGGAGATGTAAGCTGAATAAACCCTTTCCTCTCCAAGTTGGTGTCGGTCAGAGTGTTTTGTCACAGCAATGGAAGACAAACTAGGACACTCCTACCTACCAATGTCTTCATCTATTCATTCAGGACATATTTATTGAGTGCCTACTATGTGCCACACACCATCCAATGTCCTGGGCAAGAAAACGGGAAAAACACCTGGAGTTATTTAAATGGAGAGAGTTTAGACAATGTATCTGATTATGAAAAATGGAAAAACATAATCCAAAATATGATTTCTGTCTTTGAGTCTATTTACTGACTTGTATATGTTGAACCAACCTTGAATTTTGAGGATGAAACCAATGTGATCTTAATGGATGATCATCTTACTTCATTCTTAAATTTAGTATTTTGTTGAGAGATTTTGCACCTATGTTCATCAGGGAAATTGTGTCATAGTTTTCTTTCCTGGGTGTGTGTCTTTATCCAGTTTTGGTATCACAGTAATCCTGACATCATGGAGTGAGAAGTATTCCTTCTCTTTCTCTTTTGTGGTAAAGAAACCCTAGATTCTAGGTAATTATATAAGGTGTCATGTTAGGGAAAAGCAATGCCTCCAAGAGAGACCAGGAGAATGGTCAGAGCTTTGGGGCCATAGCCAGCTCTTGTCTGTCTCCCTGGTTTTATCTGCAACAGCAGAGCATATTCTTAATGCTTTCCAGTGACCCTCCCAGGAAGGTGCTAAAGGACTATAGTTTCTCTGGCTTGTCTGCTTACTTGTGCCAAAGGGAAAGGGAAGTCTGACTTTAAAGCCTCAAGGGGAAAATGCTAGATTTGCTGGCTAAAATGTGTAGTGTGCTGTATTTGAGGATTCTGGATGCGTATCCACTCAAAACAGTATACCCAGAATCAGCCCTAAATATGCTAATACTTCTTCATCTGTAAAAGCCAGGGTCAGCCTTCCACACCCCACCTGTCCCTGACCATCTTACCCACTCCGGCTTGGCTGTTGCTCCTTCACACAAGAGAACTGATCTAGACATCTGACAGGGACCTTTGCCTTAGGTCCTAAGGGTCTTCTCTCCAACTCTAGCACAGCCCACATTCCATTCTGGTACTTGCCCTATGCTGCTGCCTTTACCTGGAGCCCTCTACTCTTGCCACCATCCCATCAGAGCCCTTTCCCTACCTGCCGTACAGTCTTCAAGCCCTTCCTTTCCCTCCAAACCAGAAACAATCTTTATGCTTTTCTCTGTGTCAGTCTCAACTTGATTCTGTTGCCTTGTTGAGTTTATGACCACCATCTTCTTGACTAGAAGTGCCATGAAGGCAGAAAACTCCAGTGCCTGTTCCACAGCAGCAACACATGGAATGCACCTGTGGAACCTGTAATAGAGGCCCCTCCTTCAGGCTCAGGAATCCCCCATGGTTAGCCCTATGGCAGCGTATTTGAGAGAGCTCAGTCAACTTGTCTTTCTCTTCCACTGAAGGAGGGATCCCTCTTTTATTTCTGTGTCCTATTGTCTGTGCCAGGGTCAGATCTGTTGGAGATTCTGAGAGTCCAACACTAATTCTTAAAAACTGTAGTTTAGGGACTCAGTGGTTAAGAGCACTGGATGTTCTTCCAGAGGACCCAGGTTCAGATTCCAGCATTCACATAGTGGCTAAAAACTGTCCCTAATCTAGTTCTAGGGAATCTGATGTCCTCTTATGGCCTCCATGGACATTGCACACATGTGGTGTACTTACATACATGCTGGCAAAACACTCATACAGATACAATAAAAATAAAATATATTTTTAATTGTAACTTGCTCTGTGCTTATATTAAACAATATTAGTCAGCTTAACTATCACACGAAGTAGACCAAACATAAGCCACCTATGAATTTATGCTTCTCCATTCAAAAACTTGGTATTGTCTTAATAGTACTGGATTCAAAGTATGGTGACTAACACACATACAAGGTAGTGTTAAGCCCTGAATCCAAGACCCTCGCAGACCACCAGGAGATGTGACACTGATGCAAAGGCAGAGAATCTTTTAATCAACAAGCTCGAGCTCGGGCTGTCCCCATACCTGGAACAGCAGGACTGGGAAGAGCCCTAAGTCTCCTTACAGCACTCTTTTAAGGGAAAAAAATCACAAGCAGGGGGTTTTCTATGCCTTGGTGTTACAGGATTAGTGGGCTTGTATAACTTAGCAAAAAACTTGGGCGGGGATAGGCTGTGGGTTTGGTGGGCTTGTAAGAGCCCTAAAGGTGGGGGTGAAGGGGGACAGGATTCATGATATATTTCCTGGAATTGTTGGGTTGTTGAAAACATATAGTTCCTGGGATTGTTGGGATATGTCAAAAATATGCTTATCTGGCCTTTGTACTGACCACCTGCAACAGTTATTTCAAAAACATGTTTATCCTGATCCCTGCACAGTCTTCCTGCAGCTTTATTTTTAATCTTATGGTATGGGTGGTAGTTCCCCCTTTTGTCTAGAATGGAGGCCTTGGTATGGTCAGCAAAATATGTTTTTAACTCGTTGCCCTTCAGTAGCAGGATTCATGTCACTTATTATATTAGTTAAGATGCTTGCCTCTGATACTGTGCTTGTCTCTTTATTGAGAAATGCACAAGCAAAGAAGTCTTCTTGGGAAGATTGAAGAAATCACTTCTGACTGTGTTTTGCAGTCAGAGTCCAATTAATGCTGCCAGCAACTCAGTTTCAGAGAAGCAGACTCAAGAATGAGGGAATGAAACTTTGTGTGTGGCTTGAAGCAAGACCTTGTAAGGCCTGTCCCAGAAGGTCTCTGGTTATCTGATATCTCTGTGGGCATTCAGATTGCCTCTGTGAGTTATCTGTAGCAGGAAGATTTGGGATATTACAATGATTCTTTCTTTGCCCTATCTCTGCAAAGTTCCAGAACCAGATGGCCCCTTCCCTTGAGGCATTGAGCAAAATGTCACACCTCTAGTTACCTGTTGCACAAACCGGAGCTCTGCAGCCTCCCGATTAGAACCAAGGTGGCTCACTCCTCCCTTCTGCCTGCCCCCCACTTCCTTGCCCAGAGCACAGTAACTTTTGGTATATAAGCACACTGCTGGCATCAATAAAGAAAGGATTCTTCGGGCTGGAGAGATGGCCTAGCGGTTAAGAGCGCCGACCGCTCTTACAGAGGACCCGGGTTCGATTCCCAGCACCCACATGGCGGCCGAGAACCGTCTGAGACTCCAATTCCAGGAGAACTCCAGTTCCAGGGGAATCCGAGACCCTCTTCTGACCTCCGCGGCATTGCACGACACGGGTGCACAGACCTGCATGCAGACAGTACATTCATACACATACAGAAATAAATAAAATTAATTAAAAAAAAAAGAAAGGACTCTTCTCCCAGACCTCACCCTCTGAGTCCGTCTTTTATTTACTTGTCTTTCTATTCCATCGGGTAACTCTCCCGCGGTCCCCTCCCGCCTCCTTGCCAGAGCTAAGCCCACAGATTGTCTGCCGGCAGGCAGGAGACAGTCTCGAGAAATGCAAGAAGGGAAGGACACTGTGTGGATGTCGGCCACGCGTGACTAAAGGACCATTCAGATGATTATTAAACTCTGACGCTTTTCCTCTCCCCTACTGCCTGCATCTGGGTGCATTTGTAAATCTTTCCAACATGAACAACATTTGGCTTATAAACATACTTTTTAAAAGGACAATGATTTGATGACAACAGTTGTTGGCATATATATAGAGTACATGGAACTCACATGCACCACTATAACCACTTAGTTTGGCACTTAGAAAGTTAAATAATGTATAAAGTTAAACACAAATGGATCAGCAATCCACTCCTATTTAAAAGTAAGAAAGCATCATGCTTCAAAAAGGGAAGCCTGACTTTGTCCTCGAGTAGATGGAACTGGTAAATGAAAAGCCAAAAGGAGCCAGGGGCTCCCCCCAAAAAAACCTGAGTGACCCCTAAGGACCAGATCCTTAACTGACCTTGAGAAAACAAAATCCTTGGTTAATCTGGGCTAACTCTGTGGTCTTAAACATCCAAAAGAAAAGTATAAACAGAAACAAACAATCAGTAAGGCCTGAGAAATTGTACTTCAGGTATAAAACTTGAGATCTTAGTAAAAATACAAGAAAGGTAAAAAAAAAAAAAAAAAAAAAAAAAAGCACTGTTGTTTTCTTGTCTTCAATTCTTACTGGCAAGTGCAGCTACCTGTGGCTGCCACTGCTTTTGCCCCCAAAAAGTAAGAAAGCATAAGGACTTGTGCACGAATGTTAACACTAGCTTTGCTCATCATGACTAAAGTAGAAATAATACAGGTTTTTCCATTGTTGAAGGAATAAACCATGATATGACTAGGCATAGAAATACTACTAAATATAAAGTAATAAAATACTAAGACATGCAATGAATGGATGAATTTTTAAGAAAACACTTATTATGTTCAGGAGACAGAGGCAGGCAGACCTCTGGGAGTTCAATACCAGCCTGGTAAACATAGTGAGTTCCAGACCAGCCAGGGTTACATAATGATACCTTGTCTCGAAAAGAAAATGATGCTTGAAAGAAGCCAAACACAAATTAGCTCAATTGTATGACTCTCTTAATAGAAAATGGCAGAAAACACACACTGTGTTATGACAGAAAGCAAACCAGAAATTGCCTGGAGCTGAGGTTAGCTGTTCACTGGCAGGTGGATGATAGAAATGTTTATGTTTTAATAATTGTTATATGGTCATATGTGTTTTGTTTCAATTGGAGGCACTTTATTATAATGTCACAATAAACTTGATTTATTCTAACTTTTTGAGACAGGGTCTCCCTGTAGCCCAGCTGACCTAGAACTCACTGTGTAGATGAGGCTGGCCTTAAACTCACAGGGGTTGGCCTGTTTCTGCCTCCCGAGTGCTGGGATTAAAGGCATGTATCACCAAGCCTAGCCTAATGAACTTAGCTTTTATGTTTTTTAGCCATATATTTAAAAAGGACTTTTGGTTTACAATTTATCTTGAGACAGGTGTCAATTTTTTTAATTTTCATTGAATTTTTGCCATTTTCATACAATAAGATCTTTAAAAGTCTAATTTGAGTTCCCAAATGTCCTTTCCATGTGGGTCCATCTGCTAGAGTTGGTTAATCTACCAAGTGTCCCAACCTTGAAAGACACTGTCTCTCCCCCTCCCAGCAAGCGTTCCTTAGGTTGGGTTGGAGTTTCTTGCTCACTTCCCCATGTCTGTGCTGGGATTTTGTCTACTTTGAGCTTGCATGGGATTTGTGTGTGCTGTCACCATCACTATAAGTTTCTGTGAGTAACTGACCGGCTGTCTGGAAAACTCTATTTTCTTATGGTCATCCATCACCGCTGGCTCTTATGATCTTTCTCTCCCCTTTCCTGCAATGATCCCTGAGCCCTGAGAGGCAGGTATTTGATATGGGTGTCCCATTCAGGGATAAGTACTCTGCAGTCTCTTGTTCTCTGCACATTGACCGGTTGTGAGTGTCTGTATTAGTCACTATTTGCTGCATAATATATCTCTCAACTCTGGTGAGATTTGAAAGGTATATTAATCTATGGCTAGAACAATAAGTCATTAGGAGTCAGTTTAATACTATAACTATTTAGTAGAAAAGTAGTATTAGGCTCTCCCCTATGCTTTGTCTAGCCTCAGGTCCCTAAGCCTGATATCAATGTCAAGTACAAGCTCCATCCTATGAAGTGGATCTCAAGTCTAATTAGAGAGTGGTTGGTTGTTCCCATAATATTTGTGCCACTTTGGTCATATCTTGCCAGGCCAATTGTTGTTTTAGTGCACAGGATTCACACCTGGATAAAGTTAATGATTTTTTTTTCCTTCTGGTATCATGCATAGCACCTTCCCTTAGTATGAACACTCACCAGTAGAGACAGACGAGGCTCTGAAGTCAGCAACAGCTTGGTTTCTCCTTGTTTGGTCTATGTATACAGAGCTCATGTGTACAGGGTCTTCAGCAATAAGGTCTTACCATGAAGTTCTGGTGGGCAGCCAAGAGTAAGAGCAATAGCCAGTACTGTGTGAGGGTCTGTGGGGCTCCTGGAGCTTCTAGAAAGGAAGTCCAATCCTGGTGTTTGATTTTGTTGGTCTATGGTGTCTAGAAGGGGCAATGTCCCCCTGTTATAAGGTAACTTCTTTTAATCCTTTTTATAATATATATTTATATAATTTAAGAAGCTTCTGTAATAGGTTTCCATATGGCTTTTTCTAAAGGCCTTTAATGTTACTTATCTCTCTCCATACTCCCCCTCTGCCCTACCTCTCAATCCTTATCCCATTTAACCCTTCTTACTTTGTTACCCTTTCCCCCTTCACATCACTGCATTCTATCACCCCTTCTAAGAAGTCATGCCCCACTCCATGGCCATTTATGAATTTCCTGACTTCTTTAGGTTTTCAAATTGAAACATGTATATCTAAGATTTCAAAGCTAGTATCCAGCCATGAAGGAGGACATGCCCATTTGTCTTGAGTCTGGGTCACCTCACTCAGAGTAATTATTTCCAGTTCTATCCATTTACCTGCAAATTTCATTTTTAAGAGCTGAATAATATTCCATTGTGAGAGAAAAAATTATTGACTAATAAATAAAGGCCAGGAGCCCACTTTCTTATAGGAAACTTGTCTTTGGTCATTAATGATTCACTTACTACTCATCAGCTTCACAACATCACTTCTTCAGCAACCTAACAATAATTATCACCAATGTTCTAAATGTTTCATGAAAGCTATTTTTCATACAATAAGATCTTTAAAGGGTAGAAGCAGGAGGGTCAGGAGTTCAAGGTCTTCTTCCACTACATAGCAATTTCTTTTTGTTTGCTTTTATAGATTTATTTTTATTTTTAAATTATGTGTATATGTGTGTGTGGAGGGTGTCTTTGGATGTGTCAGGGCAGTGCCCATGCAGTATAGCAGAGAGCATCAGATCCCCTGGAGCTAGAGTTATGTGGTTGGAGGCCCTACGTGGCACTAGGATCTGAACGTGGTGGGTCCTCTGCAAGTGCAGTATGTGCTCTTAACAGCTGAGCCATCTCTCCAGCCCTCAACATAGCAAGTTTGAGGCCAAACTGGGCTAAATGAGATCATGTCTCAAAAAATAAAAGAGGAAAGAAAAGAAATTAAGAGTTCTCAAAAAGGTAGTTATAAAAGGAGATTTCCATTCTATATGAGCATGAATGGAGTAGGGTGATAAACAACCACTCTATGTGTCCCTGCATAATAATGAGTGGACACATCTGCCATCTGCAGGAGCAACTTTACCCACAAATTCATTTCTTTGGGGAAATCTCATTGAAGAAATCAGTGAACTGCCAATATCAGTATTTGATCAGGGTGGATCTCTACCTAGGTGATCAAGTCAGCTTTATTTCACAAAACACTATGTAGAGAGGTAGGTGAAGCTGTGAACAGAAGCTGTATGCAAATGCTAAGAACAGAGGCTTTGAACGTCTAGCTCCCTGGTCATATCTGGGTTTTTTTTCCGCAAAATAGATTTTTATTAAATAATGGATTAAGTTGGGAAAGAGTCCAGTGATTCTAAGGCCACAGAATAAACATTCAAGTTCCATTTCTTCATGGGGCGATCACTCACTAGCACCATTTGAGTTCTAGATATTCAAAACATGCATACTAACATTTCATGGCCTCAGAACATGTTAAATGCAGAGAATGGCTCGCTGTTGTCCAAGTTTCTTTTTTTAAGTTATAAAATATTTTTGTTGATGTTTTGTATATTTCATACATTATTTCTCAGTCCAATTTAGACACATTCCCCTTTCCAATATCTGGGTTTTTTTCCCTTGCATTAATAGTATGACCTTAGGTTAGTCACTGGGACTCTCTAAATTTCCTTTCCTCCTAAGTAAAATGGGTATATTGTCACAGAATAACAGAGCAGTCCCAGAATGATACTACATGCAGGTGTCTGGCATGGTGCTGGGCACAGGTTATATCTGCGGTGGTTTGAACGAGAATGTCCCCAGAGCCTACGTATTTGGACATGTAGTCCCCAGCTCCTGATGCTGTTTGATGAGGGTCATGGAACCTTTAGGAGGCGTGGCCTTGCTGGAAGACACACATCACTGGGGGTGTGCTTTTAAAAAATATTTAATTTTTAATTTTTACTTTTATGTGTGAGTATATTGCCTGCATATGTATAAAAGCACCCATATTGTACAATGCCCACATAGGTCAGAAAAGGGTTTAAGATCCTGGAACTGGAGTTACAGACAGTTACAGATGTTAGCTATCATGTGGGTGCTGGGAATCAGAGCAGTCAGTGCTCTTAACCGATGAGTCATCTCTGCAGCCCAGGGCTTTGAGTATAGCCATGCCCATTTCCAATCTGGCTCTCTCTGCTTCCTCTGTGTGCTTGAAGATGTGAGCGCTCAGCTTTCTACTCCAGGCACCTCTGCTGCCACGCCTCCCTGCCTTGATGGACTCTTACCCTCTGGTACTGTAAGCCAAATAAACTTTTCCTTCTATAATTTACCTTGGTCATTGCTACTCAGCTCAGAGCACTCCACACCCCATAGAAGCTTTAACAAAGAACAGGTAGCATGGGGGAATACTTAGTTACAAGGAAAACTGAAGAAACATATTGTTTGACTTATGGCTCAAGTTACTGAATAAATTAGGCTTTGGACTTATGGACTTTTCCTTAAATCTGTCATTTAAATTTCCTATTTTCAAAATCTTTTTTAAAATAAACATCAAATCAGTTTCTTGCTCCCACACAAATTTACAAAAATAATCTGAAAGGGAAACACTCAGTAAAGTGCTTGCCTTGACTCACATAAAAAAATCTAGGTGGGGGGGCTGGAGAGATAGCCTAGAGGTTAAGAGCATGGACTGCTCTTGCAGAGGACCCGGGTTCGATCCCCAGCACCCACATGGCAGTTGAGAACTGTCTGTAACTCCAATTCCAGGAGAACTCCAGTTCCAGAGGAATCTGAGACCCTCTTCTGACTTCCACAGCATTGCACGACATGGGTGCACAAACCTACATGCAGACAGTACATTCATACACATACAAAAATAAATAAAATTAAAAAAAAATCTAGGTGGGATGGTACATATTTGTAATCCCAGTGCTGGGTAACCTCCCCAGCCAGCCAGCCTTAGCCTAACCAGTGAACTCTTAAACCATGAAGCTTACTCAGCTAGACACCTATTTGCTTAGTGCTATTGCTCTTCCTTCAGAAACATTCTAATTTCTTCCAATAGAATAAAAATGTTCATTCAGGTTATATCAAAATATACCAATTTATGATCATGAGTATAAAACCCAGAATTGGGAGAATGAGAAAGGGATAGTTGGGGTAAATATAACCACAGTGCACTGTTTACAAATGTGACATTGTAGGGGCTGGAGAGATGGCTCAGCAGTTAAGAGCACTAACCACTCTTGCAGGGGACCTGAGTTCTAGTCCCAGAACCCACATGGCAGTTAACAACCACCAGTAACTGCAGCAAAGAGGATCTAATGCCCTCTTCTGACCTCTGCAGGGATTGCACAACACAGGTGCACTTATACACATGCAGGCAATATACTCATATACATACAATAAAAAATAATAAATGAAATATTTTAAAATATATGGTATTGTAAAAAATATTTATTTTTTTAATTATAAAATCCACTTAGCAGGATGAATAATATCAATATCTTCTGAAATGTTAATAGTAGATAAGGTTTTGATCATTTTTAAAATATGAAAACTGGTCAAGCATGGTGGCACATGCCTTTAATCCCAGCACTTGGGAGACAGAGGCAGGCAGATCTCTGTGAGTTCAAGGCCAGCCTAGTCTACATAGGGAGTTCCAGAACAGCTGGACCTACAGGGAGACCCTATCTCAAAAAAAAAAAGAATTTTTTTAATTATGAAAACTGATAAAGGTAACTTTCTATTTGTACAGAAGAGCCAAGCCATAATGAAACTGTCTCTGAGAACTAAGCTCATTCTGAGTCTGATTCCTACCGGGATGCCAGTCTTTATCAACCATGGCAAAGTAGGGGCTGCTGATTGGATGTTTAGGAAGCAAGAAAATCAAAACAATCCTGTTTGGTTCAAGGGCTTCTTTAGAGAAAATGTTTGCTTGATTGTTTAAGAATGGAAAAAAAGAAAACATCCACAATTTTTTTACTCACAATTTCAACATTCTTACTAAACAAATAGTAAGAAAGCTCAAAAATATTACTTTTAGCTTCCTGTAATCTTAGCCTCTGGTTTTCAGGTAGTTTAAAACCCCTTGAGAAGGCTGGAGAGATGGCTTAGGGGTTAAGAGCACTGACTGCTCTTGCAGAGGACACCGGTTCAATTCCCAGCACCCACATGGCAGCTAAGAACCGTCTTTAACTCCAGTTCCAGGGGAATCCGACACCCTCTTCTGACCTCCACAGACATGGGTACACAAACCTACATGCAGACAGTACATTCATACACGTAAAAAAATAAATAAAAATTAAAAAATAATAAATAAAATTTTTAAAAAAACTTGAGAAATAAAAGGGGAATTCTCTTAGCACGTCTATTAAATTCCAACAACGTGATGTTTAATTTCCATTGTCAGCTTAACAGGCTTGGAATCACCTAGGACGGAATATTTCAGGGGCATTTCCAGAGAGGCTCAACTGAGGCAGGAAGAGCCACCCTGATGTGGGCAGTGCCATCCCCAGGGCAGGGGCCTGGACTGAATTAAAAGGTGGAAACTAACAGCAGGGCCTTATCACCTCTCTTCCTGCAGATATCCCAGTTTGGAGGCAAGGAGCCTTTACCTTTTGTGGGGGCTTGGATCCCCTGGCCAACATCTCCTTGGTAGAATAATCCATTGTTGATGTCAGAGCTCCTGTATTAATATATTTGCTTAAGCGCATAGCTTAAGGAGACTTTAGCATTATATTTGGTTCTGAATAGAGAATAATCCTTTTCACAGTTTCTATGTCTATTAGTCAATTAAAGAAGGCAGTTTTACCGGTTTTACAAGAGAATACCTCTATAACAGCTGGCTCCAATCTACAGCTGGAGAACGACCTCATCATCATCATATTTCTCCTTATTCTATGGGGGCGGGAGTAAGAATAATAGTCTCTTGTATTAAAACCTTTGCGGCACCTGAAGGTAAGTCATTGGACATTATTAAAAATGTTGTTCTAGTTAGGATCCACAGAGGGCCTGATGTCTGCAGCAATCTGAGGCATTTCTTCCCCTAATACCCAGAGGAGTCAATCTTCTGCTGGCACTTTCTGGTACACGTCCACCACTGCAACGCTTTGCATTTTTTCTTTCTCCAGCCATTTTAGTTGGTGATACTCTGGCCTGTGGGAACATACAAATCTATTCCCGTAGTTAGTTTTTTAAGATTTGGATTGCAAGGATTTTTTTGACAAAAGTTTTCTCATATCTCTCTTAAAATCCTATCCCCCCTTTTTATTTTAGGTTTTATTTTTGACCCATTTGAGTCTCAAAAAAGCAGTTTATAGTTATACAATACCTACAGGGTGTGAATCCACGGCACAGATCATTCATCAAGTTCACCCATGCTGTTTTTGGGTTACTTATGTTGATTAACTTGGTGAAACAAACACTATTTTATAAATTAAAGCTCCTATAATGAAAGAGATTCTACAGGTGATACTATATGGAAGCAAAATTATAGAGAACATGGGAAAGATGTATGGACGACCGGCACTTGCAAGTATACAGATGGATCCTCTGGATGCCAGAGAGTGTTACCCAACAGGCTACTAAACCCATATTAAGCAAATATAGTCTCCTTGAGTCAAGACAAGACTCACTCTGTCAGCACCAGATCACACCTACCTGCCTGGAATACGTGTGCAGCAGTGGCAGCCATATGTCTGTATTTTTTTTTATCAAATCTAATTCGATTATGACTCTACTCTGGGAGGGATAACCCATAGCTGATCCAAGCTTACCAACCTCTAATGGTTAGGAGATTTATAAACAACAGGAAGAACCCTCGTCAAACTGTAAAAGAAGTAAAGTTAATTCATGGTATTAAATCCACCATCAAAACATCTAGTGTCCTTCTAACCAAGTCAACCTACCATAACTAATTAGTTACTGTTTAAAATACCTACATATCTAATTGCGTGGTGCTTCATTAATAGGATCGAAAGGTAGTATAAAATATATACTGTTTAATTATACCTATGATATCTAAGTGCATGTGCTTCATTAGTAGGACTGAAAAGTTATGCCCGTGGCAACTGGCAGCCCATACAAAAGAAACAACCATAATGTGACTAGACGACCAAGACAAACAGCTCCAGAGGCAGTGAGAACTGTTTGCTTCTCATCCACCTGTGCCCCTTTCTAAGCCTAGGAACAATCTGCAGAAGAGAGGGGCATGTAGAAGTAAGGGCTCGCATGGGTGAATGGTGTTGAACATTGGTGAAACTACAACAATATATACTGAGACACCATTTGATCAAACGTGATTGAACATACAAGCCCCCCTCCTGGCTGGTGGAGACCATGAGGCTTTGTGGGTTTGGTTGGCACAATTCTGCGTAAATTGGTTTACATGACAGATTTGCTTGTCAACTCACAAATTATCACTTAGTGTTAAAAATAAAGAAAAGAAAGAAAAGAAAACAAAAAAAAACAGAGAAAGATGCAGAAAAGTTACAGCAGAATGCATGATCTGGGATGGGTAGGGGTGGGGTGGGGGGAAGGGAAGGGGATATATGCCTGAACTGAATTGGAAAATGATGTATGAAATACACAAAGCATCAATAAAAATTTAAAAAATTTAAAAAAGCTGGAAACTAGCAGCTCGTTCATACCGCTCTCTGCTTCTTGCCTGCAGACCCAATCGATCAGCTCCTCATGCTCTAGACACCCACAGTTCGACTTAAGATTAGAAAGCTTTATTGTTGTTCACAGTTCAAAGGGTACCATCCATCACCGTGGAAAGCGTGACAGCTGGGCGGCTCCATCCAGAGTGGAGGTTCCATCCAGCGTGGCTGCTCCATCCAGAGTGGAGGCTCTATCCAGAGTGGCTGCTCCATCCAGAGTTGTGGCTCCATCCAAGAGTGGTGGTTCCTTCCATGATTGTGGGAGCGTGAGGCAACAGCTTCTCACAAGTTGGTGAGTCCGGAAGCAGAGGGCTGAATCAGACGTGGGGCTAGGATACACCCTTCAAAGGCTCATCCGTTGTAGCCAACACACACCAGCTAAGCCCATGTCTCATAGGTTCCATACCCTCTCAAAATGGTATTACCTGGTGGGGACTATATAATCAAACACATAAATCTGAGGGAGACACTTCAGACTCAAATTATAGTACCTTCCCAACCCAGACACATGCGACCACTGAGTTATCCCCCAAGGCACTATTACCCAGAACCATGTGTACAGCAGGCTCCCACTGCAGACTCTGGAGTGCCGAGGGGAGCAGCACTCAGGCAAGTCAGCAGCCAGTTAAAATGCTGTAGCTTACCCTTTGTCAAAGGCTGGGATCCCTGCCCAGGGAGCTACCACCCTTCAGAGCCAACCTTCAGCACTTTAGGCAGACCATAGCTCAGTCTGCCACTGCCCCCACAAGACCCGAGTTCCCCACAAACTCATCTCTAACTTTCCAGGGAAAAAACGCAGCAGTTCCTGTGGTTTTATTTTATAAAATAAAAAATACAGTTAGTTTGCTTTTTTCCCTGAATTCAGCAGCCATCACAGAACAGGATATGCCCACTAATTGGCTTTTTTATTTTTCCCCCAAACCCTGTTGCTGTAATCATGACTAAAAGTAAACACTTTTCACCTTCTATCCTCCACTAGCCCTACCTTGCTTCAGTTCTCACTAATGGTACTTCAGCAATCTAGAGATGAGTTGGACTCAGGGACAGGATCCAATGTCTAAAGACGAGGTCTGCTTGGAATACTTTGTACAAAGTGAAATTAGCAGAAATTGCACAGTAATCCTAGCTACCTTGTGCGCAAAGCAGTACAATGCTTCTTAAAAGAAGTTCACATGTGTTTGTGTGTGTGTATGTATACAAAATATTTGATTAGCATGAAAAGAGTACATGAATGTAAAAATGGGCACATACAAAGAATCTAGACAATCGTCAAACTCTCATTGGTCTCAAGCTGACTAAGCTTCATGATTTAACGTTCAAGTGGTACCCAGATTGGCCTGGAGTTCACTAGTTAGAATGAGGCTAGCTGGCCAGGGAGGCCCCTTACTACCAGCATCTAAAGCAACTTCAATGCTCTTAGATACATCAGTACATAGACATGCACACATACACACATATGCACTCATGTGTACATACACATAGGCAGGAGGCTTAAAAATAATACACATTTAATTCTAAAAGCACATTCTCCCATGTGCGTGCCAAGTGAATGCCAGAGAAAGGTTGGTATGGGCACAGAGACTCTTAGCACTGAAGCTATCTGGATAACATGAAGCTAATTACAAGGGGTTAAAGCCCGGGCTGGTGGACAGGCTGGTGATGATGGTGACAGCTGACAACTGGGACTCTGCTGGCTTGAAGCTCTCCTCAGTCAACACATTTTCCTTTCTCTGGCTTTTTTATTTTTTTTGGCTTTGTAAAATCATCCACAGTGAAAACACTACATTGAGAAGCACAAAGATCCACGAAGCACCCAGCAGGAGAACTGCCCACTGAATGGAGGGCCCTGCCTCAGTCAAATGGAGCTCATGAGTCATTATCAGCTCACAAAAGAGCCACCCATCTGTGCACACTGAGGAAGAAAGAGGCTCGTTGAACAGTGCTGACATGGGCCGATGCCTGGTCACAGGGCTTTGTACAAGCAGAGCTGAAGCCCAGAGTCATCAACTCTACCTTGCATTTCCAGCACCGAGGTTATTCCATAATGTTCTAAAGCAGGCCAGGGAAGGTGGGTGGTGCCAGGGTTTGAATTCAGTCTAAAGGCTGTTCATCCAGGGCTTACATGCCAATGACACCACACATTGTATAGTAATCCTGTTGGCCAGAATCCTCGATCTACTTCCAAATCAGGTGTTAAAACAGTCTGATGATCACAGCGTAGCCATCTCATCCACTACAGGAATTACCATGTCTATTATTCATGTAGAAATGGTAGAGATGTTTTAGTAAACAGTGCCTAACATTTCTTGGACACTTCCTTTCTGCCAGAAATTGGACTATGCTTTTACCTCAACTAATTCTCAGAGCAATTCCAGAAAATGATTTCTGTGTTGTTATTATCATGCACATTTTACAGAATAAAAAAATCCATTGAAAAGCTTATTTATCAGCAATAACTGGCTCTTACCCAGGATCACACAGTCAGAGCAAGAGAGGGAATTTGAGCCCGAACGTACACACAGTTACTGGGTTGCTAGTATTGTCAACCTGTCAGGGTCAAGAATCATGGAGGAGAAAAGCCTCTGCATGTGCCTGAGGGACTGTCTAGATCAGGTTGAGGTGAGAAGGCTCCCCCTAAATGTGGGTGACATCATTCCATGGGCTGGGAGCCCTGAAGTGAATGGAATGGAGAAAACAACCTGGCCTTCACAGTTCTCTGTTTTCTGACTGCGGATGTAATGTGAGCAGCCACCTCAACCTCCTGTCACCATGCTTCCCTTCCCTGAACTGTGACCCCAAATAAACCTTTGTTCCTTTATGTTGGTTTCTCCAGATATTTTATCACAGCAAGAAATAAGTAACAATTACACTCACCCTTTGTATTATGGATAGAATGAGATTAAATCTGGGCTTTGAGCACTCATCCCTTTATCTCTTAACCATTGCGGTAAGCGTGCACAGGTGTGGGACGGGCTTGCTACGGCACGCAGCTCTTGTTCACAGGAGCCTATAATTGCTTGACTTGGCATGTACAGCATGCCACTCCAAAACAGTGGAAGGACAGTAGCAAGCTGGGTCTAGAGTCCAGCAATGCAGCCATGTGAGTTGAAATAGAATTCATTATCTCCGGCTCAATCCATTCTGGCCCCATATTAAAAGTAGTGTGGCTTGCTAAGAAAAATGTTATCTATGTGTTTCTGATTCATTAGCACTCAACCCAGCCCAGGCTTAGTCTGAATATACTGTCATCAAGAACCACTTCTAAAAGCATTCCAAAGCCTCTTTCTTCAAGTTATGCCAAGAGTAAATGGAACTAGATTATCTTAAAACTTTAAACTTAGAAACCAAAATGTCTGAAGCCAAAAGGACATCATCAGCTGTAGAAGCGACCTTTCCAAAGCTGCAAGTGTGGAAGTTCTCTTAAGCTTAACCTGCGGATGAACCTTTATTACAAATCAAAATCAGAGAAGACTTGTCTGAAAATCTTCCTTTAGAGATTGAGTTTGGGCTCCTTTTCCTCCAAGTAAATATGACTAGTTCACAGTGTGATAGGAGTAATGATCAATTGGTGTTTAAGTTGGGATTTTCATTTGATAATGAAAATCCCAACTTAAACACCAAAGTTTGCTGAACATGTACCCTGGACACAGGCAGTCAAAGGAGCTGGGTGTGATTTTGTTCCAACCACAGAACTAGAAAAGTCGGCCATGGCCATCTGTTCTGTGTTCAGGGTCCTACCTGTAGAATGTCGGAGGCTTTCTGCTCAGGACACACCTCCCAAGCCCAAGCCTGTTAACAAATGAGACTGAGTAGCTTGAGAAAGCCTTTGGGATCCCAGAAGGCCAAAGCAACTTCAACCCTGCAAGCTTTGTGGCTGCAAGAACCCTGCTGAGCTTCTCTCTGTGGGTGGCTGAAGTTACATCTTTACCCATCCTTCTGAGTAGAGGGAAAAAAAAACAAGTATTTCCCTGCTCCAGCAAGAAACTTTCCAGGGGTAAAGGCCTCTCGAAAGCTGAATTTGTTCTGGAGATTGTAGGTGTGTGTGTGTGTGTGTGTGTGTGTGTGTGTGTGTGTGTGTGTCTGTGTCTGTCTGTCTGTCTGTGTTTGTGTCTGTGTGTGCTCCTTTCTGGTTGGGAGGGTGTGTGTGTTTTATAAGCGCATGTGTGTGGAAGACAGGGTCAACTTCAGATGTCATTCTTTAAGCTCCATCCACTTAGAGTTTTAAGACAGGGTCCTGGGGCTCTCCATTCCCTTAAGCTGGGTTTTCAGGGAGCCACAAAGACCCTCTTGGCTCTGCTTCCCCAGAGCTGGGACCACAAATGAGCACTGTCATGCTAACATTTGCCTGGATACTAGGGATGAATCTTGGGCCTCCCTTGCTCACATGAACCTACAGCAATGGTGTCAGCATGCACATGACCTATGCAAACTCAAGTACACAAAACCCCAGAACAGAATTGGCAGCTGATAACTGCTAAGTGAGGAAGAGCTGATCTTCTTAAAGGGAAGGACTCTGCATAGGCTGACTTGACTAGACCACAGTGGATGAACTTGCACTGAGGAATGTCTGTGGACACTAACTTGACATGGTAGACCCTAACACAAATGATAGAATGTATGAATTCTGGGGGGGTGGTTATTTGTTGGTTTCTTTTGGGTATGGGGTTTTATTTTTTTTTATTTTTTTTTTTTTTTTTTTTTTTAATTTTTTAAAATTCAATAAAAAATTTACCAAAAAACCCCTCAGGTCTTCGTGCTTACAGAGCAGTCACTTTGAGGTAGTCCTCCAGCCTCTCATATGGAGATATTTTAATTAGAAAAAAGAAGATAGATATATGTTTTATAAGCAATTAATAATTTAGGTGGTAATTAGGCCAGGAGCATGCAATGACAGTCCCCTAAGAACACAGTATGTGTCAGACAGAACTGCCACGGAGAAGGGAGGGAGGAGCGGAGGCGCCATGGATCGGCCAGTGTGGTGATGATTGATATTTACTTTGGGTTTTTGTGAGTTTATAGCCCAGGTTGGTCTCAAAATTCACCATGCAGCCTAAGCTGGGTTCAAACTCGTGACCCTCCTACCCTCCTGGGTCCTGGGATTATTGGCATTAGTCACCAGCATGTTGATTTTCATGTTGGTGTGATTTTCCCCCCAAATTTAAAAAGACATGAAGTTTCTTAATTCCTTTAGAAGGTAATTGTTTTAGAAAAAGAGGCGCATTTCTCTACTAGAAAGAATACAAACCACAAACCACTTTCAGAAGGGAGTTCTAAGGAAAAAGAACTCACCTACCATGTTCATCTTTCTTTCCAATGTGCAGGCATCTGGACATTAACAGCAGTCCCCACTGGGGCTTTGAACAGCAACTCCTCTCTCCTGGGCCTTCCTTCTTTCAGAATCACCATTTAATGAAAACATACCCACACCACATCCATAGAAGCTGTGACTCTTTGGAATAAAAACAGAAAGGAAGACCATATTCCAAATTTCTTGGGTTCTTTTTCCTTTTGACTCTTCAGATTTTAAAAACATGATTTCTCTTTCTAAAAACTGTTGAGGACATTTTAGGGAAACTTTTAATGTCTAGTTTGGGCATGGCAGTGCATACTTGTAATCAAGGCACTCAGAAGGCTGAGGCAGGAGAACTGAGAGTCAAGGCCCAGCCTGGGCTACATCACAAAATACTGGCTTTAACAAAGTTGGGGATAAAAACCCTCCTCATGTTCTTTTTTTAATAAAATATTTTTATTGGTGTTTTGTGTGTTTCATACATCGTTTCTCAGTCCAATTTAGACACACCCCCTTTTCCATGGCTCCACCCCACCCTAGTTTATGCATTCTGCCATACATGTCTTGCATCTTTTTCTCAGTCTTTTTAAAGATTTCTCTGCAGAAGTTTATTGCTTGGGCAGAAGTTAACTGTTTCAGTCAGTTCTTTGATCCAGTCTTTTTGTTGTTGTTCCCTCCTATTTGTATTGCTCCAAAATATGCATATATATATATATATATATGTCATGTATATACCAAAATTATGACCTTTGAAAATAAACTGTATGCTAATTCCAAAATATGTTTCGTTCACATTTTCCCTTTAATTTTATATTATTCTAATATATGAATACATACCCTCCATACATATACCACAATTACAAAGTCTGAAAATAAGTGGTCAGTTAATTCTAGAGCCCATTAAGGAATTCACATTATAAAGCATAGTTGCCTTCAGAGAAAAAGAAATATAACAGTAACTTTTTTCAGCTTGCCTTTCAACTATGGATTTGGTGCTAGCATCCACAAATGAAGGATACCATTCATCATTTGAAAAACCCTCCTCATGTTCTAAATTAGAAACCTAGTACCATGTGCCAAACCTCTTGGCAATATGGCTACATGAACATAGAATCCATGGCCTATAGCTGGAGTGACAGGGGTGTGCACACAGTGCTTTATCTCTCATGGGCTAATTATCTATTGCTATGTAACAAACCATCATAAACTTAGCAACCCCAAACCATGCACACTTCTTATCTCATGTCCTCTGTGGGTGAGGAATCCAGTCCAGCTTAGCTGGTCCTCTGCTTTGGCATCACTCACAAGACTCAAAGGACCAGCAAGAGCTAGGGTGGTATCTGAGGCTCCAGAAGAAAAGTAGCTACCACTTCCACACTCACTTTCATCTCATTTCTTACCAGGTTATTAGACTGACTTGGTTTTTTGAGTGGGCACTGACAACATAAAGCCTTTGTGACAGACAGATCTGTGGCTGTGGGGTTCCTAATGAGAGTCTGTTTGTGGATGGCCATTAAGGTCCATAAAAAATATCTGTTGGATTTCTTTAGACATAGACTTCCCCAACACAGTAATTTGTTTCATAAACTGGAAAGACAGAGAATCCGATAGCAAGATGGAAGCCACTGTCTAATATAGCCCAACCACAGGAGTGACATCCCATCACCTTTGCCTTTCTGTTGACTGTGAGCATGTCACTGGGCTAGCCCACATTCAAGGGGAGAGAATACATAGGACATAATTACCAGGAACAACTACGAGGGGCTATCTTAGACTACATCTGTCACATCTCTCATTTACAACATGAGACTGATAATGATCCCATATTTCACAAGACTGTTTAAAGAATTAAGTGTGCTCATCTATTCAAAGAGATCAGAAGAGTACCTGGAACACAGCAAGTGTTCAATAAATGTTACCTCCTCTTACCATTAGTTTATATTGATTTTCTTACTAATTTATTACTATATATGATAAGCCAATGTCTTCTCATCTCTCATAACACATAAACAGTGTAGGGAAGGTACCAAAGTCAGGCATGGCAGACCCAGCTGACTAGCATAAATGCCATCCACACCAGAATCCCAACCTTGCCCCATCACTTACCTAACAACTAATAAATGTCAAGGAAAATGGAGGCAGGAGGCTTTGTGGCTGAGACAGGGGGATGAAACTCTTGCTGGCTAACTCATCTGTAGTGATAGCTATCCTCTCAAAGCCAGCTGACTACTGGCTCTAATCTTTAAAAGAAAACTTTCTATTTTCTTTTTTTTATACTTTCTGTTTTCTATCTTATCTTGATGACAGTTTATCTGTAAAGGCACTTGCTGTCAAGTCTGAGGACCTGAGTTAATTCTTAGAACCCCATGGTAGAAAGAGAGAACCAACTCCCTCAAGTTGTCCTCTGAATGCCACATGTATGCAAGGGCATGCACGTGAGCACACACACACACACACACACGCACACACACACACACACACGCACACGAACAAGTAAATTAATAAATATAAATAAATAAAGTCCTTTTTAAAAGTACACACTTATAACCTGTGGGACCCAGCCCTTCCTTCACCCATACTGTACTTAGGACCATGAGTTCCTAACTTCCCCACAGTATGAGAAGAGAGAGGGGTCCCAGTGTGTCTCCTCTTAATAAATTCTACTCCACAAAAGTCCAACTTTGAATCTTGTCATGTTTACAGATAATAAGCATATTTATTTTTATGAACAGGATTCAGTCAGTTTCCCTCACAGAGTGTACTCCTGTAAACATTTATGAGGTTAGAGATTAGATCAACGGCTCGAAGGCCAAGAAGTAAAACTGAGTTAGGCACTCATACAAGTGATGATTAGATATTAAACAGAGAATTAAATAAAGAAGCCCAAAAGTCATCACATAAAAGGAACTTTCTTTTTTCCACAATAGATATGGTGAGTTTGTTCCATTTCATTTCCTTATACAGACTACAAAATCCTGCACCCTAAACAACCATGTTCTAGGCACTTTTGAAAGCCTGATGCTTTGCCTGATGTCAGGCATAGGCAAGACCTACATGTTTGTTGAGTGACTAAATGGTGGAAAGCTTAACTGATAGATTGTCAGACTGACTTATTGATAAGCAGGGTAATGTCTAAAAAATTCAAAAGTGCTAGTATTTAAGAATGATCTGTTCTTAAAATATAAATGTTGTGTTATCTGGTCAGTAAGGGCAGGTTTCAATATGCAGTCAACCTTCCATTGCAAAGACATGAATCTCAAGCTAAATCTCATACCTGTATAGCCAATAACTCTAAATGTATCATAGATGTAAAGGTGAAACAGAAAACTTATTAGAAGAAAATACTATAAAATATTCATGGCAGGTTAGCTGGAGAATTCTTAGACATATCAAACAAAAACAGGACTCATGAAAGAAAAACAGGAAAAATTAGACTTCAATATTTTAAAACCTTTGCCCACTGAAAATTAGAAAATAAATCGGGCTGGAGAGATGGCCTAGTGGTTAAGAACACCGACTGCTCTTGTAGAGGACCCAGGTTTGATCCCCAACACCCACATGGCGGCTGATAACTGTCTTTAATTCCAGTTCCAGGGGAATCCGACACCCTCTTCTGAACTCCGCAGCATTGCACGACACAGATGCACAGACCTACATGCAGACAGTATATTCATACACATAAAAAATAAATTTAAAAAAATTAAAAAAAATAAATTAAAAATTTTTTAAAAGAAAATAAATCACATATCTGGCAAAGGACTTTGTATTAGTTTTCTGTTGCTGTGATAGAATACCCTGACAAAAGACAACTTAGAGAAGAAAGGACTTATTTAGCTTCCAGTTCCAGAGGGATAGACTTCATCCTGACTGGGAAGGTTGGGGGGCGGGGGCGGTGCGGCACCAGGCAGTCAGGAAGCAGAGAGAGAGAGAACAGGAGGTAGAGCCAAACTACAGAACCTCAAAGTCTGCTCCCAGTGACGGGCTTCTACTATGTCTCTACCTCCTAACAGTTTCACAACATTCCTAAACAGTACCACTAACTGGGGACCAAATGTAAAAATACATGAGTATGAGGTGTATTTCTCATTCAAACCACCAAAGACTTTTCTCCAGATTATGTAAAGGACTCTCAAAACGTAATATTAACAAAACAATTAAAAACTAGGCAAAAGACTTCGCCAGAGAGGATACAAGTGATAAAATAACACCATCTGTCACTGGGAAATGCAAATTAAAGCTACGTTCTTTTTTTTTTTTTTTTTGTCTTTTCAAGACTGGGTCTCCCTGTAGCCCCAGCTCTCCTGGAACTCACTCTGTAGACCAGGCTGGCCTTAAACTCACAAAGATCCGCCTGCCTCTGCCTCCCAAGTGCTAGGATTAAAGGTGTGCGCCAATACACCTGGCACTATTAAAGTAGCTGAGACTAAGAACATATGACAACACCGAGTGCTGATGGGGACATGGGAGCTGGGGTACCCACAGATCACAGAGGGAGATTCAAAATGGTGATTCGACTCTGGAAAAAAAAGGAGCTTTTCCTGAAGTTAAAGGAGCATTTATTATTTCATCAGTGTATTTACTCCCCCAAACAAAAACTTAGATTCGTATAAAAATCCATATGCCGGTGTCCAGATGTCCAAAGCAACACTATTTATGATTGCTCAAAACTAGAAACAACCTGAATATTCCTAAACAGATAAATGTTAAGCTGTTGTACAGCTAGGCAATAGAATACTCCTCAGCAATAATAAAAAGTAAAACCCTATGGATATAGACAAACTCTTGGATGAGTCTCAAAAGGATTATGCTGCATGAAAGAATCCAGGACCAAAAGGTTACATATTGGACACATTCACTTATGTGACATTCATAAAAAGACATGGCCACAGTGATGGGAAGGTTTAGTGGTTGCCAGGGAAGGGATGGATGAGGGTGTGAGGACAACTTGAGGGAATTTCTGGTATGATGAGCTGATTCCATGATACGTGTGGCAGGGAGAGCCCACGTCCATTCCTTTACTCATACAGTTCCGTGCCAAGGAGGGTGGAAGTCAATTTTACTTTATGATAACTTCAAAATAAATCCTAGTCTAATAATTCTAATAAATAAATAAGGTGATGGAGGAGAAGTCTCATGAGTTTGAGGCTAGCCTCGGCTACAGAATGAGACCTGAATCAAAACTACAACAACAAAGTCAAATAATAACGATGAATGGATAAACATGGCCAGATCTCTGCCATAATTTCCATTATAAATAAAGTTTTTGGCTTTCAAAAGCCTGAGGTTTGAGCCCTTGATACAACCTTCCCCAGACTTACTCTAAAATATGTAAAAGAAGAGAGAAAAATAAAAGTTTTCACAACTGTTAAGATAGGAGTTAACAGCATTTATCATCAGAAAGGACTTTATTTGAGGTATCT
Source organism: Rhizomys pruinosus (assembly GCA_009823505.1). Taxonomy (NCBI): domain Eukaryota; kingdom Metazoa; phylum Chordata; class Mammalia; order Rodentia; family Spalacidae; genus Rhizomys; species Rhizomys pruinosus. The sequence goes on from VZQC01005840.1 coordinate 4,629,698, forward strand.
GGGCCAAAGGTGGAGTTCAGGGCCCTTCTGCAGTAAACACATCACAAAGCAGATAGAGGTTTTATCGAATCCTACTGCTCCCTGATCATGTCTGTGTAAAGAAAACGGAGCAGCAGTTTCTTTGCTGTGTGAGAGCTACTCAACTCCCAAGTGCTTGTCTCAACAACAGTTCAGCTGCCAGGAAGTGAGGAAGATGACACATATAATCAGGACCAATAAGACTGCAGACACGGGGGGGTGGGGTGGGAAGAAGTAGGAAGAACTCTCAGGAGTCATACTGACACACACATCACACACGCACGTGCATGCACTCAATAATGATAGTAATAATGAATAATTAATAATAATAATAATAATTCATAAATAAATGAAGAATCACCCTGAGGATTCTGGCATTCCCTGTGCTCTTCAAGAGTCAGAGAATCACACCGCACAAAGGCGTATCTCTTCTGTTTGGAAGGTCTACTAGATTCACTGGTAGATCACTGGAGAGCCACATATGACCAATATCACTCCCCTAAGGATAAGGAGGCAATGTCAAACAGCCAGGTGTGTACCCTGGCTCCACCAGTTGCTAGATCTATGATCTGGGAAAGGTCCTTCACCCTTTTTAAGCACCGTGCTCTCCTCATCAATGAATAGTTTCCACCTCACTGTGAGCTCATACATTAAAGCCAGGAGCAGTGAATTTCCCTTCACCTTGTACTAGTTCCCCCCCAATAATATTTACTTTTTCTTCTTTATCTTTATATGAGAAGAGATTAATTTTTAAAGACTGTCTGATAATAGTTTCCAGCACTCAAATGGCACAGTGTACATATTATAATAAAGTTACAGTAAATCAGTGCTAAAATTAAAACCATAAAAATTAGCTTGAACAAAAGGACCCAGTTCACATAGAAGAAAATAAATATAAAATAATTCTTAATTTAAGTTATGTAGGCCAAAGTGATAGGAAAAGGGAACTGTCAACCTTGACTTCTATAATCATCAATGATATCTTCAAATATTAAGGTTAAAATATAAACTTTTTCAGAACGACCAAGTTAGTAAAAATTTTTTCCAGCAAGTTTGTAAGATGCACAGAAGTTTCATTAATGTGTAATATTTTTCAGGCAGAAAGAAAATGACATGAGCTAGAAATTTGGATATACATGGGACTCTTGTCCCATGTGTTAGGAAGCAAATATATGGAAAATACATAATGTGTCATTCTAATTTGTAATATCTTTAAAAGACAATTGACTACTCAAAACAAACACATCAATGCACTGTGGAATTTTAAATATGCCTAGAATTAAAGTATATGGCAGCAACAGCACAAAGAACAGAAAGAAAGAAAGCAGGAAGTAAAGCACAGGAGGAATCACATATAACACATGTGATGAGTTATAATACATTAATAATATGAACGTAGACATGATAAGGTGAATATAAGCATTATAAATCCTAGAACAACCAGTAGGAAAATAAAATGAAAGAACATAACTCAACTGTAAAGAGAAAAACCCAACGGAATGAAAAATGAGCCAAAAAATAGAAAAAATAGGAAGACTAGAAAATACATAAAAAGTGGTAGCTACATCAATAGTTGCATGAAATGTAAATAACCAGTCAGCACTAACTAAAATGGGTAACTTGTACAAGAGATCTAGGTGTAGGAAAGGACTTTCTAAATCGACATTAGTTCCTCAGGAATAAAGGTCAACAATCAACAAGTGGGACCTCATTAAACTAAAAAGCCTCTATACAGCAAAAGAAACAATCAAAGAAGTGAAGAGAAACCCCACAGAGTGGGAGAAAAATCTTCACCAGTGACTCATCTGACAGAGGTTGAACATTCAGAATATAGAAACTACTCAAAAAACAAAGAATTAAGAAAACAAGTGACCCAATTAAAAGATGGGCTAAGGATCTGAATGAACAGAGTTCTCAAAAGAATACATAAAGGTGCTTAAGAAACATCTTAAAAAGCATTCAACATCATTAGTAATTAGGGAAATGCAAATTAAAACCACTTTAAAGTTTCATGTAAGACTGGATAAGATCAAGAAAACAAATGATACCAAATGCTGGTGGGATTGCAAACTCATGCAACCCCTATGGAAAGCAGTGTGAAGAACTCTTAAAAAACTAGAAATGAACCTACCATTTGACCCAGTCATACCACCCCTTGGTATATAACTATAGGACTCATCCTATTGCAGAGATACATGAACATCCATGTATATTGCTGCTCTTTTCACAATAACAAAGAGATGGAAGCAACCAAGTGTCCCTCAACTAACAAGTGGATAACGAAAATGTTGTACATTTACACAGTGGAGTTGTACTAAGAGAGAAAGACAACATCATGAAATTTATAGGCAAATGGGTGGAACTAGAGGCTGTTATGCTAAGTGAAGTAACACAGATTCAGAAAAACAAATGACATATGCTGTCCCTCATTTGTGGATCCTAGTATCAAATCCTTAAATGTAAATATATATCCTGATAGAACTGCAGGAACCAGGTAAATGAAAAGGAACCAAGAAGGTAAAGGGAAAGAGGGAACCTGAAACAGAAAGCTAGTAGGTGACAGGTATTACTAAGGGAGAAATACATAAAATCAAGGTATCTAAATGGGAAAGGAGAGGGAGGGTTATAGAAGGAAATTTGAGGATAAAGGGAAAGAAGGAGCTCAAGAGAAGTGGAGCCATAGGAGATGGGTATTATCAAGAGAAAAATGAGAAAAATGGGGATACTTTAAATAGAGAAGACATGGAGGAAGGGCTAGACAGGGAGGGGGAGAGAGGAGAGGTAAATAATCTCTAGCTAAAATAATCTCTAGTGTAAAAAACTCAAGGGAACCCTGTTAGTCTAATAATCTAATGACAAATTACACCTACAATATCTTGAGTCCATGTACAAAGCTGAAAACTACATAACAAGAAATGATGCTAGACAGGAGAAACCTTCCTTTGAATTGTTGGGTAGGGTAGTCTAAGAGACACCCGAAATCACACAGGCTATTGCCATAGTCCTTGATTGCCTCCCAGAACCTGAAGGTAAAACCCTATTGCTGAAGACAGGACCTACTTTGGAGTCTGAAATTGGAGCAATGGAGCTGGATCTGACCTGGAAGCCACCTCCCCTAAAGCATAGCTCTCATAGCTTTGGAGAGCACTATGCAAGCTTCTAAGGGAGAACAGCAATTGATGGTCTAACACCAGCTTTAAGACCAAATATCCACACCAGTGTCCAGCACAGCATACTACGTCAGTGCAATAATGGCACTTTTATCTTGGTAGAAATCAATGGCTAACTAATTGGACTTACAGTCCACTCAATGGGAGGAAACTCATGTGTGGTGCTGTAAACATAGCCAGATACACACAGCTGGAGAGGTCACAACTCCCAAGGTTGTCACATCCCTGGGCTAGGTAACATATCACTAACTGCAAAATAGACATCCTTATATTTACAGACAAATATCCCAGACAGCAATCAATATTAAGACTATTACAGAGTCCCACAACTGAACATACACAAACATTGTCTGTGAACTGCCCAAACCTAAGCAACACGTCTACAATGCAACCTGTACACTTAAGCATCACATATCATAGAACAGAGCCAAGAGGACACTAATTAACCTCTTAACTCTCATTAAGGAAGCTCTCTTATGCAACAGGGGGCCAGGAACTCAAAAGGTCATGAATGGCCAAACCGTGAAGATTAGGAGTCTATAGATTGTGGGTCCATGGACAGGCTGCCTATATTTGGCTTCACTCACCCGAGGTTCAGGGAACATTGTGGAAAAGGGGGGCAGAAAGATTTTAAGAGCCAAGGTGGTAGTGCAAGACCACATGGAAATAGAATCCTACAAGCTCCTGGGACCCTGCTCATATGAACCTATAGCGTTGGTATCAGCATGCACAAGACCCATCCAAGCTCAACCAGACAAAAACCCAGCATGGAACTGCAGAAATGGCTAGCAGAGCCCAATCTCAGCTGAAGAAATAGTGAGCTGATTATGGTTGGATGAGGAAGAACTAGCTTTCTTTAAGTAAGGGATTTGGGATAGGCCAACTAGAGCTCAGTGATGAACTTGAACTGAGGAATGGCCAGGGAGAGTAATTTGACACAATAGGCCCTAACACAAATGCCAGAACATATGAACTCCAGAGGAGCGGACTGTGGAAGGGTGTCAGTGTAGAAGGGGGTGTAAAGGGGATTAAGACTGATTGAGATTAAATATATAAAAAAGTATGAAATATATAAAAATTCAATAAAAATAAATTTTTGTTAAAAGATAAAAAAAAAATTGACAGCAGGCCATAGCTTTTCAACATTTGGTTAGATAAAAAGGTTTCCTTCTTACAGTAAAGTTAATGAATTTTTATCACTTAAAAAAGTATAATGAAAAAGACAAACTCAGAAAATACTTAACTAGGAAGTTACTTGTATTAATTACTTCTCTGTGGCTGTGATAAAACACCCTGACAAAAAGCAGCTTAGGGAAAAAAGCATTTATTTTGACTTAGGGTTCCAGAGTGTCAAGAATCCGTCCTAGCTGGAGGCGTGGCATCAAATGATGTGGTGGCATGAAGTCGGAAGCTCAGAGCTCACTCTTCAACTTCAAACACCAAGGAGAGGGGTGGGAGAGAGAGAGAGAGAGAGAGAGAGAGAGAGAGAGAGAGAGAGAGAGAGAGAGAGAAACTCTCAAAGCCCATCCCCAGTGACATACTCCCTCCAGCAAGGCTGCACCTCCTAAATTTCCCCCAACGGCACCACCAACTGGGGACCCAGTGTTTAAGTACTTGAGTCTATGGGAGACATTTCTCATTTAAACCACTACCTTGCTATATTAATATCAGATAAAGGATATTCAGGACAAGACATTAATGTAGCTTCATTATGATGAAGGAATAAATATACCAAGTTCCCATAACAATTCTAAATGTATATTCACTAATGACAGAGCTTTGAAATGACTGAGATGGAAAGACAAATAGACAAGTCCACAATTACAGTATCTGTTCAGCACTGAGTAAATGGTAATTAATATTATCAACATCACCATCATCATCATCATCATCATCATATCTGTCATACTACAAATAAGATTCAAGCCCACTATGCCTATCACACAATTATTACTTTGAAGAGTGTTCTAAAATATTATGAGGAAATAAAAATGAAAATAAAATGCCTTATTAGAATGAAAAGTACAAGTAACCGTTATTTTTATTTATGTGATTATACTCTTAGAAACTAAAACTAATTATAAGATAAAAAAATAATATACTACTCATAAAAACAACCAAAACTTGTGAATTCCAAGGAAAATTAAAAAGCTCTCAATGAAAATAATTCCGTAAGAACTATTTTCAGGGACTGCAATGGTTAATCTTGACTGTCAATTTAATGGGATTTAGAATCATCATGGATACAGACCTCTGGGCATGTCTTTGAGAGATACCAGTCTAGGTTCACTGAGGCAAGAAGAACTACCCTAAACATGGGCAGCAGCAATCCATGGGCTGAAAGGCCAGGACAGAGTGACAATGAGGCACGGATCAGCAGCGCTCAACACTGTTCCCTGCCTGTGGATGCACTGTGACCATCTACCTCCAGTTCCCATTGCCTGTGGATGCACTGTGACCATCTACCTCCAGTTCCCATTGCCTGTGGATGCACTGTGACCATCTACCTCCAGTTCCCATTGCCTGTGGATGCACTGTGACCATCTACCTCCAGTTCCCATTGCCTG
>VZQC01005840.1:4635973-4723473 GCA_009823505.1 Rhizomys pruinosus
AACTCCAATTCCAGGAGAGCTCCATTTCCAGGGGAATCCAACACCCTCTTCTAACCTCCGTGGCATTGCACGACATGGGTGCACAGACCTGCATGCAGATAGTACATTCATACACATACAGAAATTAAAAAAAAAAAAAAGATCATAGAGTCTCAAAACTCCAGTGTTACTCTGCAATGAGTTTTTGGGACTTGAATAGAGTTGCAGATGAATCCATTAATTAAGGATTCCAGCATTTCTGTTTCTGACACACAGTAATTGTTAAAATGATATGGAATAGAAAGAAGGATGGGTTAGCAGGTGGATGAGTAAATGGATGAATGAAAGAAAGAAATGAATTAAACTTTAAATAACTTCCCAAACGTGCCCATTTCTCTTGGAACTTGTCGAGGTTCTAAATGAATGTTGTAAGCTCTGGGTACAAAGAAAGATCTATAATTGATAAACACAAATTCCATCTTTAGCAGGAGAATAATATAAACACACAGAATTGTTTTCCTTTTTACACAGAGAGGCATGCATTATACTCAGGTCTATTTTTTCCTTTATGTATGTCTATGTGCATAAGAGTGGTGTGTATAGTGTATACACAAATGTGAGTGCATGCATCTGTGCACACACCTGTAATGTGTAATTATGGAGGTCAGAAGAGGCTACATGGGATCCTGTTATTCTCTGCCTATTCCCTCAAGATTCGGTCTCTCACTGAATCTGGAGCTGGGCTAGTAGATCTTCCTGTCCTACCCTATAGCACTGGGGTTACATGGATGCAAGCATCCATGGTTGGCTTTTTACATCATGCTGGGACCTGAACTCAGGTCCTCACACTTGCACAGCAGTCACTACCCACTGAGCCATCATCCCAGCCCTCAAAAGAAAGTCCTATCTGTATATCTTTGGAAATTTCATGGAAGTTTGTTGTGATGCCTGTTGGGCTTTCATACTTTTACAGGTTCAGATAGGGACAGTTTGGCATGGAGACAGCTTAAATGTAGACCTCATGTTTCCATGCTGCTCTAAAAACATCCTGGAAAAGTCCCATAGGGCATAGAGGGCTTGGGATTATTTTCACCACATATTCAACAACATATTTATTGAGGAATTATTTTGTACCAGATGTTAGGAAGAGAGCAGGACAAACTCCCACTCCCTTAGGATTCCCATTCAAGTATGTGGAAATAAATAAATGAGCAAGTACTTACATGTAGTCATATAAATTGCATGCAAACTAATAGAGTAGTGAAAACTAACTTAGGTTTAGTTTAGCAACATGATTTCCTAACAGTGGATCCACAAACTCATACTGTGATGTCTGTTCTTTACACTGTGGTGACTGTGCTTTCACTGTGGTGTCTGCTCTTTACAATGTGGTGTCTGCTCTTTACACTGTGATGTCTGCACTTTACACTGTGGTGACTGCTCTTTACACTGTGGTGACTGCTCTTTACACTGTGGTGACTGCTCACACTATGGTGACTGCTCTCTACACTGTGGTGACTGCTCTCTACACTGTGGTGACTGCTCTCTACAATGTGGTGACTGCTCTTTACACTATGGTGACTGCTCTTTACACTGTGGTGACTGCTCTCTACACTGTGGTGACTGCTCTCTATACTGTGGTGACTGCGCTCTACACTGTGGTGACTGCTCTCTACACTGTGGTGACTGCTCTCTACACTGTGGTGACTGCTCTCTACACTGCAGTGACTGCACTCTACACTATGGTGACTGCTCTTTATACCGTGGTGACTGATTTTTACACTGTGGTGACTGCTCTCTACACTGTGGTGACTGCTCTCTACACTGCGTTGACTGCTCTTTACACTATGGTGACTGTTCTTTGCCCTATGGTGACTGCTCTTTACAGTGTGGTGACTGTTCTTTACTCTATGGTGACTGCTCTCTACACTGTGGTGACTGCTCTCTACCCTGGGGTGACTGCTCTCTACACTATGGTGACTGCTCTCTACACTATGGTGACTGCTCTCTATACTGTGGTGACTGCTCTCTACACTGGGGTGACTGCTCTCTACACTATGGTGACTGCTCTTTACACCATGGTGACTGCTCTCTACACTGTGGTTACTGCTCTCTACACTGTGGTGACTGCTCCTTACACTGTGGTGACTGCTCTCTACACTGGGGTGACGGCTCTCTACACTGTGGTTACTGCTCTCTACACTGTGGTGACTGCTCCTTACACTGTGGTGACTGCTCTCTATACTGCGGTGACTGCTCTCTACACGGTGGTGACTGCTATTTACACCGTGGTGACTGCTCTCTACACCGTGGTGACTGCTCTCTACACTGTGGTGACTGCTGTCTACACTGTGGTGACTGCTCTTTACACCGTGGTGACTGCTCTCTACACTGTGGTGACTGTTCTCTAAACTGTGCTGACTGCTCTTTACACCGTGTTGACTGCTGTCTACACTGTGGTGACTGCTCCTTACACTGTGGTGACTGCTCTCTACACTGGGGTGACTGCTCTGTACACTGTTGTGACTGCTCTCTACACTGGGGTGACTGCTCTCTACACTGTGGTGACTGCTGTTTACACCGTGGTGACTGCTCTCTACACTGTGGTGACTGTTCTCTACACTGTGGTGACTGTTCTCTACACTGTGCTGACTGCTCTTTACACCGTGGTGACTGCTCTCTACACTGTGGTGACTGCTCTCTACACTGTGGTGACTGTTCTCTACACTGTGGTGACTGCTCTCTACACTGTGCTGACTGCTCTTTACACCGTGGTGACTGCTCTCTACACTGTGGTGACTGATCTCTACACTGTGGTGACTGTTCTCTACACTGTGGTGACTGTTCTCTACACTGTGATGACTGCTCTCTACACCGTGGTGACTGCTCTCTGCACCGTGGTGACTGCTCTCTGCACCGTGGTGACTTCTCTCTGCACCGTGGTGACTGCTCTCTACACCGTGCTGACTGCTCTCTACACCGTGTTGACTGCTCTTTACACCGTTGTGACTGCTCTCTACACCGTGGTGACTGCTCTCTACACCATGGTGACTGCTCTCTACACAGTGATGACTGCTCCCTACACTGTGATGACTGCTCTCTACACCATGATGACTGCTCTCTACACTGTGGTGACTGCTCTCTACACTGTGGTGACTGCTCTCTACACTGTGGTGACTGCTCTCTACACCGGGGTGACTGCTCTCTACACCATGTTGACTGCTCTCTACACCGTGGTGACTGCTCTCTACACTGTGGTTACTGCTGTCTACACTGGGGTGACTGCTCTCTACACTATGGTGACTGGTCTCTACACTGTGGTGACTGCTCTCTACACTGTTGTGACTGCTCTCTACACTGTCGTGACTGCTCTCTACACTGTGGTGACTGCTCTGTACAACGGGGTGGCTGCTCTCTACACCGGGTTGGCTTCTCTCTACACCGTGGTGTCTGCTCTCTACACCATCGTGAATGATCTCTACACCGTGTTTACTGCTCTCTACACCGTGGTGACTGCTCTCTACACCGTGGTGACTGCACTCTACACCATGGTGACTGCTCTCTACACTGTGGTGACTGCTCTCTACACTGTGGTGACTGCTCTCTACACTGTGGTGACTGCTTTTTACACTGTGGTGACTGGTCTTTACACTGTGGTGACTGCTCTCTACACTATGGTGACTGCTCTTTACGCCTTGGTGACTGCTCTCTACACCGTGATGACTTCTCTCTACACTGTGGTGACTGCTCTCTACACTGTGTTGACTGCTCTCTACACTGTGGTGACTGGTCTTTACACTGTGGTGACTGCTCTCTATAGTGTGGTGTCTGCTCTCTACACCATGGTGACTGCTCTCTACACTGTGGTGACTGCTCTTTACCCTATGTTGACTGCTCTCTACACTGTGGTGACTGCTCTTTACACTATGTTGACTGCTCTCTACACTGTGGTGACTGCTCTCTACACTGTGGTGACTGCTCTCTACACTGTGGTGACTGCTCTTTACACTATGGTGACTGCTCTTTACACTGTGGTGACTGCTCTTTACACTGTGGTGACTGCTCTTTACACTGTGGTGACTGCTCTTTACACTATGGTGACTGCTCTTTACACTATGGTGACTGCTCTTTACACTGTGGTGACTGCTCTTTACACTATGGTGACTGCTCTTTACACTATGGTGACTGCTCTTTACAATGTGGTGACTGCTCTTTACACTATGGTGACTACTCTCTACACTGTGCTGACTGCTCTCTACACTGTTGTGACTGCTCTCTACACCGTGGTCACTGCTCTCTACACTGGGGTGACTTCTCTTTACACTGGGGTTACTGCTGTTTACAGTGGTTTGACTGCTCTTTACACTGGGGTGACTGCTGTTTTCTCCTATTATCTTTGTTTCCCCATTTCTGTAAGGTAGCTAAACTTTCTTTCAAGTCATAGATCCCTATATTTGGAGCTAACTCAAACTACAATTTCTCTCTTCTTTGAGGGTATCCTTCAATGATTCTAGGTAAAGAAGGCTGGGAGTGTAGATCAGTTGGGAAAGTGTTTGCCTAGCATACACAAAGCCTGGGTTCCAACCTCAGCACCACATAAATTGGGTGTTGTGGTGCATACCCATGATCCCAGCACCCAGGAGGTGCAGCAGAAGATCAAATCAGCATCATCCTTGGCTACATATAAGGGTCAAGTCCAGCCTGTTCTACATGAGACCCTGTGAGACCCTATCTCAAAAAAATTTTAATCCCCTTTTAAAGGCATCTGAAACAGTCTGACATTTCTAGTTCAACAGTATGATATAGAAAGCTATGCAGGAGTCTATGGGATTCAGAATTAGGAAACTGAGGAAGAACACATCTGGCTCACTCATTACATTGCTCTTCACTCTCAGTACTGTGAGGGTCAGTCAGCAGGACAGGTAAAAGACAGCACACTAGTTCAGGCTGTACAGTCACCTCACCAAGACTGCTTACAACCTCTGGCTAACACAGCAATATTGATTCTAGCCAAAGGGAATTACTCTTAATAAAATTTTCTTCCAAATCACTCTGGAAGAAGCTATCTTATTTAACCAAATGATGCTGATTAAAAGGTTGAAGTGAATGCTAAGCAAGTTGCTTTGTTTGCTAGTGGCAACAATTATTTCCCCAGCCCTGAGTTTCCATCTCTGTAAATTATGTAAATATTTTCCTGTAGGAAATCTGATCGTGGACTCGCCACTTCTTATAACCACATATTATAAAGAAAGGCAAGTTAGAATTTGATTTAAGATATTGTCCTTGATCTAGGTCATCTAAGTTCAAATGTTTTAATCTTTAAATTAACTCTTTGAAATCAAGGGGTTCTTTTGGTTAAGGACATGATTTTTCTATAGTAATGATGCTATTTGGGCATAATCTTTAAAAAACGAAAGTGATTTTAGGCCATTCTAGAAATCTATTCAACAGTCATTTTCTGACTACTACCAGCAATACTGTCATTGAGATAGAGCCATTTCATCCTGACATCAATAATGAAGTTACATAAATTTGATTCACTAATTCACAAAGCCCATCTCACAACAGCCATATATGTACATGGATAGAGCTTAAAATCAGGCCTAAGCACTGCAGCCATTTAAAAAGAAATCAATGAAAACCAAATGACTCAAAGTAGTTCACAATTAATCCGAAAACTTGCTTATGCCCTTCCCCAGGAAGGAACATTTTTAAATGCAAATTGTTCAAATACTCTAATTGTTCCAAAAGCATTTCTGATTAGCAGTCTTGACAATATGCTTACGCTTTTTTGTCCTGATTCCCTGGATTTTGTATTTCATGTCAGTATGACTCAAGAGAATTCCCAGACCCTTGGTCCCACTGGACCAACACAATCCAAGGCTGTTAAATGAGTGGTTCTCAGCTCCAGGCCTTCTTGGCTCACTTGACCCCAGTCTACCCAAAGCAGGAAAGCAGCTTGGTTGGGCTTGGCAGTGAGGGAATGAAGTGCATCGATTGCTTGTGATTATTAGCTGGAGTGGGATGAGCCTACTCCTTATTATGCAGATTAGTGGCGCTCTCAGTCCCAGCATATTGTGCAGATGCAGGCTAGCAGCTGCTCTTACAGATGGCAAGTACACAACTCCATTAGGATGGATCTATTGTCTGCTCCTGGCTTGCAAGGAGGCTGGAGCAGACTCTGCAAAAAGAAATTGTTTCAGGGCGAGATGTAAAGGCGCACACACACTCTTTAAAACCAGCACCCAGGAGACTCTTTACACAGCAGGGCTGACTGTACTCAAATTAGAAATCTACCCTAAATAAGGACTTTCGTATGTCACAATTAGGCTTGTGTATTTTTTTAAAGCAGATTAACCATTAAAATTGAGTAGCATGATTCAAATTCTCTAATGCCATGCTATTAAATATTCAGATTGAAAACAAATCCTGAGAGATCCATTCAGAGATCTGCATGGAATTTAGCTCCTCTGAGACCTTGTGTTTTGTTAGATCATTTTTAAAGAGGCCAGTTTATCTTCTACAACATCAAAATGTGATAAAGAATTGAGTCGTTTCCCTCACCCCCATTAAAACGTCTGTTTTAGAATAGTTTGTCCTTTTAGTGTTATAAATTATACTAAAGAGCATCAAAGCTGTTGATTCAAGTTAGTTTGGAGTGAAAGTATGTGCAAAGAATCTTTTGTGGATGAGTAGCTTTTGAAAATCATTAGTAAACCACATTGCTGCATAATTTGGGATATGGTATAAAATAATTTGATTACTCTTTGAAGGCATCAAGCCATATAACAGACAGGTTTGGTTTGGGTTTTAGCCTCTGTTTACATAATTTCCCTTTCAAGTTTTACCATGGAAGAAAAAGTCTAAGGAAACCAGAACTTTCAGGACAACAGGAGGGAACTGCTGCCAAGATGCTAGAAGGGGTCTCATTTAAACTTCCTATCCAAATAAACGTACTGTTAAGTATGGGTGATAAAGACTCTAAAGATTCAAGTTCAGAGGTAGCTGTACAATAGAAAAAAAAAGTGGCAACCTACCCAATTCCCGCTTAATCAACATGGAGAGTCAAATGGATTAATAATTTAAAGCCTATTTTAAAAGATACTTGTTATAGGATAAATTTATTACAGAATATAGGAAAAAGGAGAAAAAATGTAAATGGATTACCCTAGAACTGTGGTTTTTTTAATATTTTTTAACTATCACCTATATGAAAAACTGTATCTTCTATCATTGCCTCTCATATACAAGCCTACATGTGTACAAGCTGTACAGAACTTGTCTCTTTGACTTAGGGTGTATTCTGATGTTTTATATTTTATTCTGTTTGTATTCTCTAATGCTGGTTATAATGTAGCTGTTTCCACAGGGTTGGATATGACTATCTGTCTGGAAGCAGAGTAGCTGCGATCTTGAAAGGTTCAAGATATTCACAATACTGAGCCTATTCACATTCCCTCATGGAAGGATAAGAGGCTCACAAAACTCATGAAGTTTATGAGACCTTCAGGAGGCCTTTACAAGATCCTCCTGAGTCCCCTCCCCTTCAAAATATCCCAAATGCTACTATGTAAGAGGTGAGCATTTTTTTTTTTTTTGGTCTTTTTGAGACAGGGTCTCCCTTTTAGAGGAAAGCATTTGACTGGGGTAGTACATCCTTGCAGGGCAACCTTTTGTCCTAGTGCTATAGCTGAGACTAACTCATGCTCTTATCAGTAGCCCCCATAAACTCATTAATTTACCAAACTGGATTTGGACTAGGCTTGTCTTTGGTGTATCTGTATCTGTAGACACAACACAGGATATGACAGTAAATGTATTTCATCGCTATGTTCATGGCTACAGTTTGAAAATTACCATTTTAGAATGTGGCTAAGCTGGTAATATTAAAAAAAATAGATTGGGTGAATGTCAACATCAGTATGAAAGGTAAAATTACAACACTAACACAGCATGGACACTTTTCAGAGCTCGGTAAGTAGGCAGAACCACAGACAACAAAATGTGTCTGCTTTAGACAGAATGAGCCACCGAGAACGGCTGGAAGCTAGACTGAACAGACATCAGGACGGTCCACGGAGAAATGCTGCCCTGAGGTTCCGCTTAAGTCTTCAGATCTTAAACAACCTAAAACAAATGCCCTCTAGGAGATGGTGTTAAAGAGCATATTCTGAAAACCGCGTTCAAGGCTGTGGAGGTTGGGAAGGTTGAGCCCCTCCAGCTCAATGCTGGAGAGGCTGCTCTTTGAGCCTTGACAGAAAGCCCAGGAATAACCAAGACCTAAAATGTGGCAAAGCTTTCTGAAGTCCAACCACCACCAGGGAGAGAACTTAGCAGACATCAGCTCCGTGACTGCATTAAGCAGGAATTCAACAGCACAGTGGGGCACACAATGACAAAGCAGGGAATTTAGAACAGACTGAAATTATAATTTCATGATGCAAATGTCTTGCCATTATATATACAAATTAAATTTGAAGTTCAACTTGCCCTGTGAGTCAACTTGAGCTTAACATTCCTTTCTTTTCTGCCTTTTAAAAATTACCCCTTCTTGCCGGGCGTGGTGGCACACGTCTTTAATCCTAGCACTGGGGAGGCAGAGGCAGGCAGATCTTTGTGAGTTCAAGGCCAGCCTGGTCTACACAGTGAGTTCCAGGACAGCTGGGGCTACAGGGAGATGCTGTCTCTCAAAGACCAAAAAAAAAATTACCCCTTCTTTCAAATTATTTTTTTGTTATTTGGGTTCTTTATTTTATTTATTTTTATCTTATGTTTATGAGTGTTTTGCCCATGGATGCCAGAAAGGGGTACTGGATCCCCTGGAACAGGAGTTAAGGATGGAGGTTAGCCAGCATGGGGGTGCTGGCAACTACTCAGGTCTTCTGGAAGAGCAGGAAGCACTCTTAACCACGAGCCATCTGCCTAGCCCCTTCTTTCTTTTTTTAAAACTCACTCTCTCTCTCTCTCTCTCTCTCTCTCTCTCTCTCTCTCTCTCTCTCTCCCTGTGTGCATGTGTGTATAGGCTAGAGGACAACCTCAGGTGTCCACCTCCTTTGAGACAGGGTCTCTAACTGGCCTGGAGTTCACCAGCTAGGCTGGCTGGCCAGCAATACCTAAGGTATTCCTTAGCACTGGGTTTACAAGCTTATGTCACCATGCTCTATTTTTTTATGGGTGCTCAGAACTAAACTCAGATCCTTGTGCTTGCAAAACAAGTGTCTTACTAACGGAGCTATAACCCCCTCACCCTAGCTCAACACACATTTTCTACAGAATTTTTGAGAATTTCATGTAATACATCTTGATCCCCTTCCCTAATCTGAACCCCACATATGCCACACACCAGGTTTCATACATTCTATCATTAAGACCTATTGAGCCAACTTTATGTTCCCAAATGTTCCTCGATGTGAGTCCATCCACTAGAGTGGGGTGAGGTCAGCCTATCTAGTATCACTCTCTTGAAAAAAAACCAACTTTCTCACCCAGTAATCATCAGTTGGCAATCATTTCTCAGCTCAGGTCAAAGCTTCTTAATCATTTTCCCACATCTGTGCTGGGTTTCTGTCTGGCTTGAGCTTGTATGGGTCTTGTGCATGCTGTCACATTGCTCTAAATTCCTACGAGTAATTTCCCAGCCTCCTGTAAAACTGTTTCCTCGTCAACAGACATTTTTCTGATGGAAACTCTATGAGTCCAGGAGCCTGCTCCATCCTAAGCATCTATAGTATACTGCACAATAACTTACATAAGATAGACTCCAAATACAGAGATGATGGATGAGTATTAACCATAAAACACTGTGAATAGAATAACAGACATGAAAATAGTTACACCATTGATGAATAAGTCAACAATATATAGCACAGAATTGGCCAAAAACTTACTGGAAAGTGGGAGCCTTGGAACACTTGAGATGATTTGAAGAGTAAGCAACAGAAAAGTAGGGATTCTAAAGAAAAGCAGGGGCTGGAGAGATGGCCTAGTGGTTAAGTGCACTGACTGCTCTTGCAGAGGGCCCAGGGGTTCCATCCCCAGATCCCACATGGCGGCTAAGAACCATCTTTAACTCCAGTTCCAAGGGAATCTGATGCCCTCTTCCGACCTCCTCGGCATTGCACGACACGGGTGCACAAACTTGCATGCAGACAGTACATTCATACACATACAAAAATAAATAAAATATAAAAAAGAAAAGCAGGAGAGTGTGAAAAGGTACAGAGGTGTGAGACGTTGACAACAAGCAGTGCCCCATGACTACAAAAGTGAGCATTTCAGATAGACACCAGGCTGAAGAAGGAAATAAGCAAGTTCATGTTGTAGGCCTTGACAGTTCATTCCAAAGAATTACCTGCACTTGAAGACACAAAAGAATTTTCTTCCAAGGGAGACATAAATTTGTTTCCAATTCTGTTACAGAATTCAAATAGAGCCATTGAGCTATTTAGTACAAGCTCTTTAAATAGACTTGCTCTCCTTTCTGGGCTTCCCCAGCCCATGGCTAAGGCTTCTACCTGTTGTCTGACTTTTCTAGAACACGGTTAAAGCTCAGAGCAGTAGCTTCCCTTCTGAATACATCTGGCCTTCTTTTCTGGATCTTAAACTCCAGAGTCCATGGAGTTTCTCTTTGCTGACAAGAGACAGTGGTGGTGTTCCACTTTCCTTTCTGGAAAATCGAGGCTGCTCAAAGCAGGCCATGGACCGATGAGCGGATTGCCCACTAAGGCAGGTAAGACTCCCTCTCATTTAAAGTGTTCACAAATGAATGTTTAGTGACGTAGTAGAGCATTTGCTAATGATTTGCTCTACCTAGCAACTCTTACAACTGGCTTCTCCCAGTTCTTCTTGGTGCCTCTGTATGTGCACTTTTGTACCCCTGGTATCCTTTGATCTCCTACTTCTGTCTGTTAAAATCCCCCCACTAGGACAATCACATTCATTCTTATTTCCTACTTAGATCTGAGCATATTAGTCTCCCCCATGGACTGCAATAGTTGAAGGCAGGAACCAAGAGCGATTTATCTTTGATCCACTCACATCCAAGATAGCAGATATTGGAATAAATGAGAATAAATGAAATAGCATATGTGAAATCCCTGTGTATGGTACAAACTACTATGAAAGTGATACTTTTTATCAGATTCTCTCTCTCTCTCTCTCTCTCTCTCTCACACACACACACACACACACACACACACACACACACATGCACACACAGAGCAAAGCAAAGCGATTCTTTGTCAATGGAGTTACCAATCCATCTACGGTGCTCACTTTATAAGAGTAGGAGGAACCCAGTGGTGTCCTCTCTGCCCCCCTCAACTGTTTCCCAGTGTTGTCTTCTTACCTACTTCACCCCTATCTTAGCATCTTGGCTAACTGTCTGCCCCCATTCAAAGCAAAGCTTTACATATGCACACATAAGACTTTGCCCATGGACAGCCTTATGGTTGTGTGTAGTTATGGTGAGCATATTGGCATTCAGGCCAGAACACACAAACATCTACTTCTGCTCAGAGCAGTAGTAAGCTGGGCTATCCTATTGGCTGAAACATACCCTGTCATTTACCAATACACTTACATAGTTGCTTTTCTTACCATAGAGACATATTTCTTTGATTCCATATCTCTACCAAAGGTTAGAGAGAAGAGACTAAGAAGTCTGTGTGCTTTTTCTTACATTGAGACTGCTTCATTCATCCTTTACGTGGTTCCCGGACATTCAGTGTTCATGCAGGTCTCATGACTAATGCAACATAAGGTGTTTATTATGCAGTTGAGAGAGTTGACGAAGACATTTACAGAGAGCTGCTGATGATTCTGAAAGCATGTGTTATCCAGAAACAGGGCAGGAACAAGAAAAGAGCCTCTGGGACCAGTGGGAGCCGCTATTTCTCTCTTCACTTCCAACCTCAGTGAGGTCACAGTGGGTAGTGTTCCTCCAGGTGCCACGCAGGACCTCCCATAGGCCTCAGGGAAGCCACAGGAGCTGTGAACTCAGCCTTTCACCAGCCAGGTGAACCAGCCCACAGACCAGAGTCCTTCAAGGATGACTGGTGCCCCCCCAACCCTCAGAGCATAATGGCTGTTGCTTTGTGTCTGCCTCCCAAATCTAGGATGCATTTCTTGTAGCCAGCCCTGACCCAAAACTATGCAGAGAAGGGAACTCTGGGAAATAAAGTTTCACCTTAGCTAAATGGCACAGGACAAAACACTGTAGCAGATATTGGTACTGTCCTGTTAGGTCGATTATTGAGTCCTGCACAGTGAGTAAGTTTTTACTGTACTTCTCTAAATAAAGAACCTAATAGCATCCCAGCACTCAGGAAGTAGAGGCAGTGGATCTCTGTGAGATTGAGGCCACCCTAGTTTACATGATGAGTTCCAGACCAGTTAGGGCTATAGGGAGACCCTGTCTCAACAATCCCACCCAGAAGAGAACCTAATATCTGAAGAGCGAGCAAGGATAGCTTAGAAGATACAAGCATATAGCTTAATTATTATTTCAACCCTATGACTCAGCAGCCAATGCAGTGCCTTGAATGGAATAAATGTGGTGTCTAGGTAAGTGAATTAGATCAATTAATTCAGTTACCTACTTTAAAAATATCCAATATTATTTTTAGTAAGGAAAATACCAATGTCATAAAAACATCTTTTGGCTCTATTAATACTGTTTCATTCTTTTAAAAAGGAAGCTTTGGAGCTGCAGAAATGGCTCATCATTTAAGAGCACTGACTGCTCTTACACAGGACCTTGGTTCAGTTCCCAGCACCCGCATGGCAGCTAACAATCATTTTAACTCCAGTTCCAGGGGATCTGATTCCTTCTTCTGACCTCTGAGGATACTGCAGGGTACAGCTGCACTTACATACATCCAGGAAAAACACTCAAACCCATAAAAAAGAAAATAAATAAACAAATGAATAAATATTTTAAAAAGGAAGCTTTGTTTTTAAGCAGGTAAATAATGGTGTTTTATATCAATGGACTGTCTAGATTTCATGTTTTTAATTTTAAACATATAAAATGATCTCTACTTCATATAGCACATCCTGATAAATAATTTCTTAATTAAGAAACTCATTTACAGATCTAAACAAAAGGCCAATTAATAAATGTATTATGGAAGTTAACAATAGTTAATTATTTCATCTGAAACAGAAATTATTTTGCAAATTTCTGAGAAATAAGTAAAAATAAATAGTGTGGTGGTTTGAATGAGACTGTCCCCCCCATAAGCTTTAAGTATTCAGATATTTTGTCTCCAGTTGGTGGCACTGTTCTTGGAGGTCTTAGAAGGTGTGGCCATGCTGGAGGAAGTATGTCACTGGGGGCGGGCTTAGTGAGTTTAACAAGCCTTGCGGTCTCCAGGGTCTCCAGTCTCCCTCTCTGCTTCCTATGCTCATTGCGAGATGTGACCCTTGGCTTGCTGCTCCAGCCCTGGCCACCATGCTTCCCTCCACAATGGACTCTGATTCCCTGGAAAATATAAACTCTTCCTTTTATAAGTTCCCTTGCTCATGGTAGATTTATCACAGCAACAGAAAAGTGACTAATACAAATAGGAAATGAAAAATATTAACCATAATAACCAGGAAGATTAGGCCTTCAACTATACAAATAACTCAGAAAGTTTTGAGGAGTTCTGTACATTTTTCTTTTTTTTCTTTTTTTTTCCTGTACATTTTTCTTGATGAACAATGTTGGAAAAGAATCAAATATAAAAATAAATAAGCTTACTGGGCTGGAGAGATGGCCTAGCGGTTAAGAGCGCCGACCGCTCTTACAGAGGACCCGGGTTCGATCCCCAGCACCCACATGGCGGCCGAGAGCCGTCTGAAACTCCAATTCCAGGAGAACTCCAGTTCCAGGGGAATCCGAGACCTTCTTCTGACCTCCGCGGCATTGCACGACACGGGTGCACAAACCTGCATGCAGACAGTACATTGATACACATACCGAAATAAATAAAATAAAATAAAAAAATCTAAAAAAAAATAAATAAGCTTACATAATACTATCTAAGAATTCATACTTTTTGGGTGAAAAAGCCCTGGGTACCAAATCTCATAGTTCTGCCACATCCAATCCATAAATTAAACTCTCACTCAACAATACTCATGTTGATATAGGTGCTTTGTATCAGGACCTGAATATCTAGTATGTCATGGGACAAACAGAATCCTATCACTTATAGGATTAGTATGTCTACTCATTAAGAATCATCCTCAATCAGCCAGGGCCCATTAGGAGCTTTCAGAAATAGGCTTAATTTTAAAGTGTTGCCTGGTGACAATTCCTAATTGAAGCTGAGTACACAATTTCTTTCAGCACAAGTCAATCAGAATTCTCTGATAAACATTAAATGGGTATTATAAATTTAAGTGGTACGTTACATCCATCAAATATTTAGCTGAGAAACATTTAAGATTGTTAAAGAATTCATGCATCATTCCAGGATAAGTTCCCAGGCCTTAAACACCACAAGTCCTGGAACAGATCTCAAATTGGAGCCCTTATTTCTTGAACCCTATTTCCTGAAAATGTATAAGACTAAACCTTCCCAGAAAGGTCCTCCCTCTATCCAGAAGTGGCTTAAGAACAAAACTCTTCATTTCCCAGAATGCTGAGGGATCCCATGTCCCCTTTTAGCACATTATGTCAGCAGACTTAATAGGGTCTAAAGTCACACTTCGTGCATGAGGCTTTAACCATCCATCCTATTAGTTAAGTGTAAAGAATATTCCATCAGTGTGATCATGTTTAAACATCATATACTTCAAATACCTTATTATTTATTGAATAAGTGAATTAACTTGTCTACAAACTAAGTACTCTATTGCTTTAAAAATCTATTCTAGGCCTGTTATAAAAAATTTCCTAGACCTCATTTATTATTCTTGCTTTAAAAACCCATTAATGAGTACTTATTCTCTGAAATAGATCCAATTTTAGAATAAGCTACACCTGGACAAGATCACTACACAAACAGGAAGCCCTCTGATTCTCCAGAACTCACAGGTCCTAGGCACAAAACTGAAAAATATGGAGGAGAGTTCTCTAGTTTGGGAAAATGAAGTGAACATAAATCATTATGTAGCCATTAGCACGAACTACTGATTATTTCATGTATTGTTAGGCCCATGTTGCTAATGGATTTATTTATAATTCAGTGTCATATTTAAGAAGTGAATGGGATTGATGCACGTGTGAACATACCTATAGAAACATGCATATCCATTTACAAAAGACATGAGAGATAATTCTATTAGCCATGTTATTTGAATAATTTGGATACTTATCAATGAACAGATCACCAACTGCCATGGTTCCATAGGCACCAGAGACAAATGACCAAATCCTCCCTATAGTTATGCAGAAGTGTCATCAAGTACATGATGCTAATTGAGAATTTTGAATATGTGAAGTAAATAAGAAAAACTGGAAATTCCATTAAGACATTCCTCCTAACTTCCTCAAGCTTGCTCTCTCTCTCTCTCTCTCTCTCTCTCTCTCTCCTCCATCCCTCTATCTGCCCCCCCTTTCCCCACATATAGCCCTCAGGCGGTACATCTTCCAATGGTGCACTAACATCAGACATGACTTGGTGGCTGCTTTGGGGAGGCAGGTGCTCAGCTTCCCCCATCTTTACACTCTGACAGTTTCTATGTCACATATGCCATCACCAACATGACACATGTATGCCATCCCCCTTAATAACCCAGGGAGGTCGTGGGTCAGAGGTTCCCCTCAAATGACTGACAGCCAGGGAGGCACCATACCTGCAATAGAACCATCAGCTGGAGTGAGACGACAGGGCTCCATGGGGAATTCATCTCCCACCAAGGAGCCTTCACTCAGCGTGACCTGCCTTGGAGAAGGCTTCAGACAAGGTCCTTTCTCTTCCACTTCACATCCTGTCTTGAGACACACTTTCTCAGCTACCTGCAAGTGCTGTAAATCAATTTTCAAACAGAAATCACTATGCAAAATATGCATAAGCCAAGATGGGGAAGGGGAGGACAAGCTGCCCTGCTCTGCCTCCTGTCATGTGGGGTCTCCTCTTTCTTCTCCCATGAAGTACTAAGAGGTTAAAGGAGGACTTAGACTCACAGAATTTTAAGACTAGAGGTGACCTCCAGAGATGATCAGGACGGCTTTCTGGCCTTACTCACAACCTCAGCTCCTCTACTGCTCTTAATGTACTGGGTTGTTACTGTTGTTTGCTTTTAATCTAACCAAAATACCAGTGCAATTATTTCAAGGAGAAATATAATTATCAAAAGAATCTGATATTTCAATTCCAATAACCAGTTCACCCTCTGTGTGTAAATACCCCCTTAACTCTTCCTATATGCTCATTTATGACAGGTGGAAAATTAAGTGCCCATTATTTTTAGGAAACTATCTTAGTAAGTAACACTTTAGATTAGACATTGAATTATTTCTTCCCTTCTCCCAGCCCCCTGCTTAGTTAGTATATCTGAGTGCTTAATTTCCCGATAAAATTAAGAGATCTTGAGTGAGGCTGGGTTGCAGTTCTGCCCAATGTGAGCCATTCTGAAGCTCCTCATTCTAATAGGACCTGCAGCTGGGCCGGCAGAGTCAGTCTCCAGAACAGAAGACCAGAGTGCATCAAAGCTGGAGAGACTTTCTGTCACAAGTGGAGTCTGCTCTGCTTGGTGGCTTACAGGTCCCATGCAATGCCTTTCAGGAAGTTTCTACAGCAGTAGCTAGGTTTGTCATGATGATCGTGATCTGACACTGTGGTTAATGGGCAAGAAGTTGATGGGTAAGAAGGGTGGCCAAAAAGAAACAGTGGGGAATCTCTTCTCACTGTCTGCCTGGAACTGGTAGACAGAAGAGGAGAAATGAACGCAACATTTGCTATGCTGAGGAAAAGAAGCCAGATATAAAATGTCACACATGGTACATTCTGTTTATATGGAATAGTCAGAATACAGAACTCCAGAAACAGAGAGTAGATTGGTGGTTTCCAGGAGTAGTAAAGGGGGGAAAATGGGCATCATTGCTATGGGTAGAAGAATTCTTTGGGAGTGATAACTAGATTGCAGACATGGTTATATAACATTATGAATTTACTAAATGTCAGTAATAGCTTTATATTATATGTATTTTACCATAATTTTTATAAAGGATATGCCTATACCCTTTTTTTGGTATTTTTGAGACAGGGTCTCCTTTTTTTTAGTCCCAGGTGGACTGGAGCTCACTCTGTAGACCAGGCTGGCCTTGAATTCACAGAGATCTGCCTTCCTCTGCCTCCCAAGTGCTAGGATTAAAGGCATGTGTCACCACACCCGGCTGCCTTTTTTTTTTTTTTAATTTTATTTATTTCCGTATGTGTATGTATTGTCTGCATGCAAGTCTGTGCACCCGTGACGTGCAATGCCGCAGAGGTTAGAAGAGGGTGTCGGACTCCCCTGGAACTGGAATTCTCCTAGAATTGGAGTTTCAGACGGCTCTCAGCCGCCATGTGGGTGCTGGGGATCGAACCCGGGTCCTCTGCAAGAGCAGTCGGCGCTCTTAACCGCTAGGCCATCTCTCCAGCCCGCCTATACCCTTTTCTAAGAGAGAAATACCCTCTGGTGCCTATTGGGGAACAGATAATAGTTGGCCTTGGAGGGAGAGAACATGAGACCCCCAAGGCTGACAGGAGAGGGATGCAGCTTTCAAATCCTCCGTCTTCCGGACACACCAGGTAGAAGGGCCTTCCAGGCCACTTGGCACACTCACTGACTTTGAAGTGCTGGACAAACATGGACTTGAATCGAGCTCTACCCCTCTGCAGGGGACTCTTGACCAATCCTATCAATCCCGTTCCTGGGGTGCCTGCCACACACGTGGCTGTGTCTGGAGCCCTGCAGGCACGTTCTGTTTCAGCTGTCACAGCCTCCACAGCAGAAGCCATGCTCTTCCCCAGTTTCCAAATGAGAAGCTCAAAACTTGGAGAGAGCAAATGAAGTTGCCCAAAACCACACAGGCAGTGAGCACAGCGTCAAGACGCGAAGGCCTTGGTGCCCGCATTTCTGAACTAAGGAGAATAATACCTCCTTGCCAGACCACAAGACTGAGAAGTGAGTTCCTGAATGCTGCCAACACTGTGAAGGAAGTAAATGGTGCTGAAATGATCCTCACGAAGGAAGTCTGTGGCTAGTTAGCAGCAGGGCTATAACTAGGACCTCAGATGATCAGCTTTCAATTAGAAAATCATGCCTAGGACTATCGATCAAAACTAACGAGAACATCAGGAACAAATGCAGCACAGACCTGCTGCAGAGACAGGTGCCATTTTGGAGAGCAGGACTGGATTAGTTACTTTTCTATTACTATGATAAAAATTCCGGGGGCTGGAGAGATGGCCTAGCGGTTAAGAGCGCCGACCGCTCTTACAGAGGACCCGGGTTCGATCCCCAGCACCCACATGGCGGCCAAAAGCCGTCTGAAACTCCAGTTCCAGGGGAATCCGAGACCCTCTTCTGACCTCCGCAGCATTGCACGACACGGCTGCACAGACCTGCATGCAGACAGTACATTCATACACATACAGAAATAAATAAAATTAAATTTAAAAAAAATTCCATGAACAAAAACCACTTAAGGAAGAAAAGTTTTATTTCAGCTTGTGGTTCCAGAGAAAGAGTCCAAAATGGTGGGGAAGGCAAGGCAGTATGAGCAGGAAAGTGGGAGGGACAGCATGGGGCCAGGCTATGGACTCAGAGCCCACCTCAGTGGCATACATCCTTAACAAGACTCCACCTCCTCAGGGTTCCATCAGCTCCAAACAGCGCCATCATTGGGGACCAAGTGCTCAAACTCATGAGCCTGTAGGGACATTTCTCACTCAAATCCCCACAAGGACCAAACAAGGGGAGGGGACAGAGAAGGCAATGGACTCTCTTCCGGTCAATTAGTAATGTTTTCTGACAGCACTGCCCACTTCTAGAGAAGGATTGCAGAGACCCAGTGACCTGATGGTTCAGGTGTCCCACAAGGGCACAGAGCCTAACAGTAGTAGCAGCGCAGTGTGACAGTGAGTGCTATCTGTGTAATGCCCTACAGCAACTGGGCATTAGATAAAGTGTGTCACATATACTTTCCTCCACAAACACAAATAGTTAAGAAGTACGTGTCATGATCCGCATTGCTGGTGACAGAATTGGAGTTCAGGCTTGTGAACAACTTAAATGGCAGAGCTAAGCAAATCCCGGCCCACAGGAGTGCAAAACAGTGGCTGTTGACTAATACGCTATTTCCCAGGAGGGAGATTATTAGCTCCTTACTGGTAATCATGGCAACTTTTGATATGAATAGAAATGGGCTCAATAAATATCATATCTGTCCAGACACTAACGTTTCCCAAGGAGAGAAAAAAAATCGGATAAGGTGACCTAAGCCCAGCTCAAGGTGGAATATAAGCAAAATAATCCTTTAGAACAGTAAGCCATACCCATTTCAGTCCATCCCTAAGACAGACTGAAGCCCACATCAAACCCAAAGGTGCCAATCAGAATTAGGGTTTTCTCCCTTGCAGGCGGATGCTCCAGACATTTTAGGCACACTTTTTCAAGTGGTCCTGGGGGGGTACTGTTGATATGACTAGAGGCACATGTGGAATTTGCCTCTTAAGACCTGCAAAGGTCATTCCGAAACTGGAGAGATGGTACAGTAGTTAAGAGCACTGGCTGCTCTTACAGAGGACTCGAGTTTGGTTCCCAGCACCCACATGGCAGCTAACAACCATCCAAAATTATAGTTCCAGGGCATCTGACACACTCTCTGATCATCACAGGCATTGTGCCACATGGGTGCACTTACAAACATGCAGGCAATATACTCTTTTTTTTTTAAATTTTTTTTAATTATTTTATTTCTTTCCGTACGTATGAATGTACTGCTTTCTTCTGCATGCAAGTTTGTGCACCGTGTCGTGCAATGCCGCGGAGGTCAGAAGAAGGGGTGTCGGATTCCCTTGGAAAATGGGAGTTCTCCTGGAATTGGAGTTTCAGACGGTTCTCGGCGCCATGTGTGTGCTGGGGATCGAACCCAGGTCCTCTGTAAGAGCGGTCGGCGTCTTAACCACTAGGCCATCTCTCCAGCCCCAGCAATTACCTCTTACATATAAAATAAAAAAATAGTAAATAAAATATATTTTAAAAACTGCATAGGTCAGCTGGGCGTGGTGGCACACGCCTTTAATCCTAGCACCTTGGAGAGGCAGAGGCAGTGGATTCCTTTGTGAGTTCAAGGCCAGCCTGGTCTACAGTATGTGTAGTTCCAGGACAGTGGGGCTACCAGAAGACCCTGTCTCAAAAAAAGACCAAAAAACAAAACAAAACAAAATAAAACAAAACAAAACAAAACAAAAAAACTGCATAGGTCATTCTTAGTAACAAGCACACAAAATGAGCGTCAAAGCTCCATTTTGTTGTCTCATACCCAACAATGAGCAGAGGAAAGCACATTCACACATCCTCATCAGCTTCATTGTTCGGTCAACATACCAGAAGCAGCTCGTCTGTGAACACTGTTATGAGAAAATGTTTGTGACTACATATCATCTTAATAGGCTCGAATTAATTACTGGATTCACTTATCTCCTGAACACTACAGATATCTGAATTACGACAGATAACTGACGGGTGTGCTAATACATCCCATGTCTCTAAGATATATCTGCTCACACTTTAACACCACTGAAATCCAGATGTGTTTTGTTACCATCGTTAACCAGCCTCGGTCCTGCTAGGGCCAGCATTGTCTGTTCATGTGGGAACATTACCAACACAAGCACCAGAACTTCCAGAATGATGTCATTGACATGGAAGAAAATCTCAGTGGAATGCTACTTAAAGACCCTCTCAAAAGGCCAGGCATGGTGGTACATGCCTGTAGTACCAGGGCTTGGGAGGTTGAGGCAAGAAGATTGCTGCAAATTCAAGGCCAACCTGGATTACATAACAAGTATCCAACTAGCTGGGGCTACACAGCAAGACCATAAGCCGGACAAAATCCCAGCATAGATCAGGGAGGGGTTCATGAAGTCCTAACGCTATCTGAGGAGCTATTGCCATCTGATGGCCCCAGGGAGAGAAATACATTTTCTTCAGAAATGTGTCCCTGAGAGAGTATACATGCACCAGTAGATGGTCCCATATCCACGCATGTGTAGGCAGCAGTAAATGGCCTCAGTGGGTTTTTTTTTAAAAGGAGCACATAAGGCATGCCACACAGAGCAAGCAGCTGGCCCCCACCCCAGAAGGATCGCATGCAGAACAGGCAGACCAACAGTGGCTGACTCCCACCCCAGATAGGCCCCTCGGACCACCAGCGGCTGGCCTCCACCTCTGGAAGGCCCTATATGTATGCCACGCAGAGCAGACAGTCCACCAGCGGCTGGCCTCCACCTCTGGAAGGCCCTATGTATGCCACGCAGAGCAGACAGTCCACCAGCGGCTGGCCCCCACCTCCTAAAGGCACCCACATGCACGAGGCCGAGTAGGCAGTCAACCAGTGGCCAGCCCCCACCCTGGGTAGGCCCCACAGACCACCAGCTGCCTGGCCCCCACCCCCGGAGAACTCTGGCTCCAGATCAGCACAGGCTCAGCTCCCAGAGGCTTGACAGAGCGCACATACCTACCTGAGGCCAGACTCCAACATGAACTACTTGGCCCCCAGCAGCCCCAGATTAGAAAGGTAGCAACTAACTGGTCCCTCCAGTACAAAATCAAAAGTGAAAACCTGAAGCCTATTAGTTAGCCTAGGTTAACCAAGGTTTTTGTTTTCTCAAGGTCAGTTGAGGATCTGGTCCTTAGGGGTCACTGGGGTTTTTTTCTGCTTCATCCATTCTCTTTCTGAGGTTTTCTCCCATCCTTTCCTGTTGACTGGACGAGTCTTTGATTTCCTTTTTCATTTCAGCCTGAGATTTCTTCAGTATTTCCTTCATAACTAATAAGAAGACCGGGCATGGTGGCGCACGCCTTTAATCCTAGCACTCAGGAGGCAGAGGCAGGTGGATCTTTGTGAGTTCAAGGCCAGCCTGGTCTACAGAGTGAGTTCCAGGATAGCTGGGGCTACAGGAGACCATGTCTCGAAAAGACCAAAACAAATAAACACACAAACAAAAAACGGAGGAAAACTGAACCAGGCAGTGCTCTGAGACCACCAGGCAGATCAGTCCAGCCCAGGCAAGCCCACAAAGCCAAGTTGAACCAGGCAGGTCTCCAGACTGTCTGGTGGACTGGACTGGGCCAGACAGGCCCTCACAGGCAAGGTGAATCAAGTGGAGAACCGAGACCACCCAGCAGAGTTGTCTGGCCCTGCAGGCACACACAGCCAGACCAGGGGAACCAGGAGACCCACATCACGTGGTGTGAAGTTCAAGCTGACCTGATTGTTACCTGTTCTGGACCTCTGGAGAAGTTCTAGACTAGAGGAGTGAGAACTAGCTGGTACCTCTAGTACAAAATCAAAAGTGAAAACATGAAGCCTAGACCAGCCAGCTTTTCATAACTAATAAAGACAATGAAGGCACCTGAAGAAAACAAGCAAAGTCAGCCTTCAACTCGATGATGATGATGAGTTTCATAACAGAATACAAAGAACAAAACAAAACCACATGCCAAAAGCACAACAGAAAAACAATAACATGGGAAAACCAAATAATAAATCCCCACTAAATTCTCCCAGTCCTGTAGAAAACTCAAACAGTGAGAAGTCCCTAGAGGTAACCCAGGACACAGATCTTAAAAGAACTATCATAGACATACTCAAAGAAATCAAGGAATATAGAGGGCACACAGATAAATGAATCAAAGAACTAGAAAGAGAGAATAATAAACTTAAAGAACACACAGACAAAGGAAAGAACTAGAAGGAGAGAATGACAAACATCAGAAGGAAGTGGAAATACTGAAGAAATTATAGAAGAAAATTTCCCCAAATTGAAAAAAGACATACCCATACAAATACAAGAAGCACATAGAATACCAAATAGACAAGGCCAGAAAAGAAATTCCCTATGCCATATCATAGTACAAATGCTAGATGCTCAAAACAAAGAATACTGAAAGCCACAAGAGAAAAACAAATTCCATGAATAGGAAAACCCATCAGAATTACAGCTGACTTTTCAAGGTAAACAATGAAAGCCAGAAGAGCTTGGACCAAAGTATTCCCAGTTCTAAATCCCTGTAGATGCCAGCCCAGGCTACTTTACCCAGGCAAAATGTCAATTATACTTGAAGAAGAAAAAAAATCTTTCATGACATAAACAAGATGAAAGGATACATGTCCAGAAAACCAACCCTTCAGAAAATACTTGAGGCAATTCAAAGAACAGGGAAAGGAGCAACTGCTCCCAGGTGTCAAGATGAAGTAATTAATGAAGGTATAACAGTGGAAATACAAACTTACACCAAAAACGCAAACAGAAACTACATTTTGGGGAAGCAATATACGCCTCTCAATAATAACCTTAAATATTAATGGTTTGAACTCCCCAATCAAGAGATATAGACTGGGATAATGGATTGAGAAATTGAATCCAACTCTTTGCTGTCTACAAGAAACCCATCTCACCTTCAAGGATGGGCACCAACTTAAGGTGAAAGGATGGAAAAAAATATTCCAAGCAAATGGTACCAAAAAGCAAGCAGGAGTTGCTATTTTAATATCAGACAAAATAGACTTCAAAGGAAAACTAGTCACTACATCCTTATCAAAGGAATAATTAACAATGAAGATTTCTCAGTCATGAATATATAGACACCAAACCCTGGTGTACCAAACTTCATAAGCACAATTCTGCAGGACTTCAAGGCACAGATTAATCCCAGCACACTAATAGTGGGGGACTTCAATACCACACTGAGGCCATTGGACAGGTCAACTGAACAAAGAACAAACAGAAAGACATCTGAACTGAACAACAGAATACACCAAATGGACCTCACAGACATCTACCGAATACTCCACCCAAACACCGAAGAATATACTTTCCATTCAGCACCCCATGGAACATTCTCCAAAATCGACCATATACTGGGACACAGAACAAGCCTCAACAAATACAAAAAAAATTGAAATAATTCCACCCATTCCATCAGACCACAGTGCAATAAAGTTAATATCAACACCAGAAGAAGAAGCTCTACTATCTACAAGAACTCATAGAGACTCAACAACATACTCCTGATTAATGAATGGGTCAAGGGAGAAAGAAAGAAAGAAATTAAAGTATTCCTGGAACTAAACAAAAAGGACAATACAACACAACAAAAACCTATGGGATACTTTAAAGACAGTCCTAAGAGGGAAATTTATAGTCCTAAGTGCTTACATTAAAAAACATAAAAGGTACAAATAAATGACCTAACACTGCAGCTAAAAACACTTGAGAGACAACGAATAAATCCTAAACCCAACAGACAAGATGGAATAACAAAAATCAGAGTGGAGATCAATGAAATAGAAACAAAGAAAATAATACAAACAATGAATCCAAGAGCTGGTTCTTTAAAAGGATAAACAAGATATCTAGACCTCTAGCCCAGTTGACCAAAAGAAAGAAAGAGCAAATACAAATCAATAAAATTAGAGATGAAAAGGGAAACATCACAACAGATAATGAAAAGATCCAGACAATCATATGGGAATACTTTAAAAACCTACACTCTACTAAATTTGAAAACCTAAGAGAAGGATGAATATCTGAAATCATCGAAATCACCAAAGCTTAAACAAGAAAAGATCGACAACTTAAACAGACCCATAATATACAAGGAAATTGAAACTGTAATAAAAAAAAAAACCTCCCAACTAAAAAATGCCCAGGCTCAGATAGATTCATGGCAGAATTCTGTAAGGCATTTAAAGAGGACCTACAGCCATTATTCCTCAAATTATTCAAGAAGATAGAAACAGAAGGAAATCTCCCAAATTCCTTCTATGAAGCCAGCATCACTCTAATATCCAAACTAGGCAAAGATACAACCAAAAAAGAAAATTGTAGACTCATTTCATTAATGAACATAGATGCAAAAATTCTCAATGAAATACTTGCAAACTGCATACAGACCCACATCAAAAAAGATCATCCATCATGACCAAGTTACATTCATACCAGAGATGCAGGGATGGTTCAACATACATAAACCAATAAATATCATAAAGCACATAAATGAACTGAAAGACAAAAAACACATAGTCATCTCAATTGATGCACAAAAGGCCTTCAACAAAATTCAACATGGCTTCATGTTTAAAGTCCTAGAGGGAATTGGACTGGAGGGAACATTCCTCAACATAATTAAAGCCATATACAACAAACCCACAGCCAACATTATCCTAAATGGGAACATCTATGCTTTTTTCTGGGGGAGGTCCTTTTTGAGACAGGGTCTTCCTGTAGTCCCAGCTGTCCTGGAACTCACTATGTAGACCAGGCTGGCCTTGAACTCACAGAGATCGGCCTGCCTCTGCCTCTGGAGTGCTGGGATTAAAGGCATGTGCCACCACACCAGGCCCTGGACATCTATGTTTATTGCAGCTCTCTTCACAATAGCGAAGAGCTGTAAGCAACCCAAGTGTCCCTCAACTGATGAATGAATAAAGAAAATGTGACACATCTATGCAGTGGTAAAGAAGTATGACATCATGAAATTTGCAGGTAAAGATATAGAACTAGAAGCTGTTATACTAAATGAGGTAACACAGTCCCAGAGAAACAAACAATGTATGGTGTCCCTCATTGTGGATCAAAATTCTTATTTGTAAGGCAAACTGAGTAATTTTTTTCTTTTTTTAGTAAATATAATACCTCATGCCACTACAAAAAAGAGCACATTAAAACATACATCAACTTGCTATGGAATTTAGAAATGTAAAGTAATATTTCTTTTTACTTGCATGTAACTCTCCTATTAAAAAATGAATCCCTGGGGCTGGAGAGATGGCTCAGTGGTTAAGAGGACCAGCTGCTCTTGCAGAGGACCCAGGTTCGATTCCTAGCACCCACATGGAGGCTGAGAACGGTCTTTAACTCCAGTTCCAGGGGAATCCAATGCCCTCTTCTGACCTCCGCAGCATTGTACGACACAGGTGCACCAACCTACAAGCAGACAATACACTCATACACATAAAAAAATAAATAATAAAAAAAAAATTTTAATGAATCCCTAAACATGTTTTGGACTTAACCTATAGTTTATTTCCAGAGGTTGTAATTTGGGTATATGTGTGGAGTGTATACATGCATACTTTGGAGTAATATAAAATTAAAGAGAACAACAACAACAAAAAGACTTGTTCAAAGAATTGGCTGAAACAGTAAACTTCTGCCCTAAACAGTAAATTTGTGCATCGAAAAAAAATTTTTTAAGTACTGAGAAAAAGATGCAAGACATGTATGGAAGAATGCATGATCTCTGGAGGGGTGGGGGGCATGAAAGGGGGGATGGGTCCAAGTTTTATTAAGAAATGTATGAAATGTGCAAAAGTTCAATAAAAAAAGAGAATAAAAAAAGGAGCACATAAAATTGGGAGGAAAAAATGGAAGTGAGGAGATAGAGGGGGAATTGGAGGGGAGGGAATAGGAGGCAGATTTAATCAAAATGCATTTTATGCATCTATAAAATTCTCAACAGAAAGAAGGAGGGAGGGACAGAGGAGGATTGTGTCTCTCATTCTATCCATGTGCTTCATGGCCCAGAAGAAAATGTCCTATAGAAAAATACGGTTGTAGACCAGAGTTGAATAGCAATCCTTAAAAACTGAACTCCATGAGGCTGAAGAGATGGCCCAGTGGTTAAGAGCAGTGGCTGCTCTTCCAGAGGACCCAGGTTGGGTTCCCAGCATACACATGATAACTAACAACTATCCTAAACTGCAGTTCCAGGGGATCCAGAGCCCTCTTTTGGCCTCCATTGGCATTGCACAATTTGGGTGCACTTACATAACACTCATACACATAAAATAAAAATAAAATTTTTTTTTTTAAATACTGGACTTCAGGGGCTGGAGAGATGGCCTAGCAGTTAAGAGCGCCGACTGCTCTTGCAGAGGACCCGGGTTCGATCCCCAGCACCCACATGGCGGCTGAGAACGGTCTTTAACTCCAGTCCCAGGGGAATCTGACGCCTTCTTCTGACTTCCACGGCATTGCACGACACGGGTGCACAAACCTCCATGCAGACAGTACATTCATACATGAAAAAAAAAATTAAATAAATAAATAAATAAATAAATAACTGGACTTCAAATGGCAAGCTTTAAGACTTCCTTAACCAACTTGTTTTATTGCATTATTTTTATATCAGTATGAGTCACACACATTGATTGAAAACTAATGAATATTTAAGTAAATCTAGCTTTTAAAACATTATAAAAAACATTATTATTATGTAAAAGTTATCACTTAAAACTAGAAAGCATTATGCCAGGTATATTTTTTCCTTGTGATAAATAAAATAATGGCACACTACCATTGACCTCTTGGGTTCAATGATGTTCAGCTTACATAACATGTATACCACAATGAAGTAAGTTTTCAGGAATAAGATAACCCAAAACTTAATTGTTAAAATAAATATAATTTGTTCTCCCTTTAAAAATAGGAAAGCTCAAAATCCACAGCAACGTTGTTACAGAATGTACACTGTATTCAGAAAAGGCAGTACAGACAAAAAATAAAAGACACCAGGACATGAATGGGTCTGCTTGTCACTGCACACACTCTATACTTAGAATACAAGGGACCAGGGGAACCCTTAACATCCTCATGAAAAAGGAAAGCAGTATTACAAAGTATTAAGCACGTAAAGTTAAATAGAAACCGTCCCTCTTTTTGCTCTCTTCAGCTCCCTAAGTCTTAGTTTCTTATTTATAAAATAGGGATGTAACATAGCTACATCATTGAGTTGTTATGAGAACTGAGGGGCTGACACATATAAAATGCTTAATAAAAATATCCACATTGTAGGAACTCAATATTCTGATCATTATCTTTATGATTCCTTTACATTCTGGCTGAGTACTTAGCAAATATTTGTTGAGTAGAACTGTAAAAAAATGGGAAAAAAAGTATCATCTCCTTCATTTAAAAAAAAAGTCTTATTTGAAAACGTTTTTTCCTCTCTTTTTGAAACAGGGTCTCCCTGTAGCTGGCCTGGAATTCATTATATAGAGCTGGCCTTGAACTCTCAGAGATCCCCCAACTTCTGCCTCCTGAGTGCTGGGATTAAAGGTGTGTGACACCATGCCCAACTTGAAAACTTAATCTTAAAGATGCTTAGTTAGTTTACTGATCAACCCAAAAAAGCAGATTTTTAGAATATTTAGGCAGAAAGAGAGATGAAAAAGAAATCCCATCTTTCTTTTAAAGGCCAAATTGTTGTGCACAGTTAACAAAAAACTGCAGCTTGTGAAATTTTCTTACGGTTGGGAAGGATAAAGATAGGAGCAAATGATGAGAAAAAGTCCTGAAATCAGTCATAATGCAAATTTCAAGTTTGTGCTTTCAAGAAATAGATTCTGTTCTGCATACCCAGATACCCAGACACACACATAGACATAGATATAGACACAGATACACACACACACACACACACACACACACACACACACACACACAGATACAAACACATGGAGAGACATGGACACACACAGAAACAGATACAGACCATTTCTTTAAGATCTTGAAAATGTTTAGTCACAACGGCCTGCAAATTGGTTTTACATGAGGGATGCTTGTACTCATAAATTATCACTTATTGCTAAAAAATGAAAAAAAAAACTGAGAGAAAGATGCAGGACAGTTATGGCAGAATGCATGATCTGGGATAGGGTGGGGTGGGATGGGGGGGAAGGGAAAGGAAAATATTCCTGAACTGAATCAGAAAATGATGTATGAAATACACAAAGCATCAATAAAAAAAAAAGAAAAAAAAAGAAAATGTTTAGTCAAATGGGTCTTAAATGTCAGTCCTCTGGTGGAGAAGGAAAAGGGCACCACACACAGGTCCTTCCTCTAGTTGTTTTGAGCCAAATGGATAAGAAAAGAAGCTCAAAATAAAGGACAACAGAATTGTAATCTGCCCCCTCTGAAAAAAAGTTTGAAATTCTTTGCTTCCCTATTAAAATGTAGAACAATTCAAGAAATCGCTATGGATTTTTGACTCTTATAATCAAGTATTTTTTAATCCTAAAACTAAAGTGTGTTTGGTACATGCTGTTTTAAAATGTCATTCTTTTATACAGTAGGGAGCACCTCTTGCAAATATTCTAGGTTTACATTTCAAACATGCCTTTAGGAAAAATCTACCAGACACTAAATCACAGACAGAAACACATAGCTTCTTAAGGAGGCAGCAAGGTCAAGTGAAGGGCACTGGGTAGGAAATCTGGAAACCTGGTTCTTCCTCTACCCAGATCCCCAAACAAATTGGGGAGCCCCCAAGAAAACTCTTGACCTCTCTGGATTTCTAGTTCGTCATTTGGACCGTAGGCTCTCTAAGTCCCTTCCAGCATTCTCTGACTATAATAACTTGGGTTTTACCCAAGATGACCTTAATGGCGATGACAAGGGTAGGAAGAGACTTTAGGATTCCTATCATTTCAGTGTCTTAACACTACCTTACCTTCTTTTATACTTTAAAACAGATGAAAGCTTTCTATTGGTATGCATGTGAGCACATACACTTCAAGGGATGAATAACAAAGAATCATGCAGTGAGAATTACGAACATTTCATGTGAAGTGTTAGACATAGCCATGTTTTCAGTGCTCATTGTGGAAAAACAAATGTAGAAAGCTCATGTCTTCTTCCCAGACTCTTCTGGGCCACTTTCCCTATCTTTCTAAGGTTAGTATGAGTTCCAGGCAAAACCCTCCTCCTCTACCCTTGCTGACCAGAGGACAGTGACCCACTTAAGCTCCTCAACAGTACAACTCCAAAGAAAAAGTGCAATTTAATTCTTACTCTGAAACACAGCCCATTTGAAGGGACACCAGTCACTAGGGTATTGTTAGTGCCTTGAAATGGCCAACAGGGATTGCTGACGCTGCGAATATCACTGGGAAGGCAGGAATTCTATTTGAATTACTAACATAACAGATGTTTGCTGGGATCCACCATGCAGCCTGCATACAGTTATGCTAATTTGGCAGCACTGCTCTTCCAGTTAGCTCTGAGCCATTAGAGCACGCAGCTAGTAGGTCCTTCTGTCTAACTAATAATTGCCTATTATTGATATTAATTAACATTTTTTGCACCTTTCTTCAGTTTTGACCTGGTATCTGTTGGTAGTTTAATCACTGTGGCCTATTAAAAGTCAAAATACAGGGGCCTATAGTACTCACGAGCCATTTATCAAAAAGCAAACAAGGCCAATTAAATAGGCAGCCAGACAGTTGTCTTGATTTGCCGCTGACTGTTTCTTGATCACCATTATAAATTGCTAATAGGGCAGAAAGTGCTAAGCGGGCAGCATCTGTGGGGGCTGGTTATTGCTCACTCCCCGCCTGGTGACAGGTGAGAGAGGCTAGTGATGGTGTTATTGATGCGAACTGCCCATCAGTTGGTAGTTATTGTTAAAGTTCATGATGCTACAGCTGATCCCGTCCTGCTGAGAGTCAATCAAATTAATTAGAGCTAGAAATTCTTCTTTATTATTTTAGAGCATGGGTACAGAAAAAGAAGTCCTGTGATTTGGATCCAAAAGCAATGAAAAAAAAATCCTCATGTAGTACAGTGTGGAAAAAAAATCAGATATTGCTTCTTCCATTATTTATAATAAGGGCTGCGGCTAAAGGTTTTTATAGGCACAGATCAAGAGATCATAATAGAAGCATATTGACAGATTTTTTTTCTGCAATACTCCAAGGAACCGGCTGTAGCAGGAAAATATATCAAAACCTTATCATCAGAGCTGAGATCTTCTGTGAAAAATCAATAAAGAGTTATACATGGTTTGAGTTTAAACAGTTCTCTGTAGTCATTTAAACATAGTGCATCTGTACAGCTTTTTACCTCTGGAGACGAGGTAACCTAGCAACTGCAGGGCTTAAACCGATTAACTACAAATGAAGTACTGTATGCCTATCAAAGCAATTGTTCATCGCTGCCTTTGTTGCAGAGACTAAGCTAATTGAACATGATACAGTATGAAGATAATTAACACCCATGAGTTTGTTAATTGCCTGTTAGCATTACAACACAGTCTCTTGGTTTCTTTTTAACTGTCTCCTTGTAGCCTCTTACTTCTCTTAAAATGGTGCAAGACCTGTTTAACTGGCAATGATATCTTAGAGTTTATTAACCCTTTTCAAATTGAAAAAAAAAAAAAGCCCTGTCTTAATGAAGCATATTGCATGTGCTTGTTAAAGGCAAGCCCCACTTTGTCTCTCTATTTTCCCAAGATTGGGAATTTGTTTTACAGATAGTGTACAAACTATGTTTATTTTTGTGCTAATTTATTTCAAGCAATTTAGCCATTATAAATGCTCTCAAAAAAAAAAAAAAAAAAAAAAAAAAAAAAACAGGACTTTTGTGGTTCCCTTTATTGCTCAGCTGCCCTGCTTTAGAGAAGGAGCAATGAATGTCTTTGAGGGCTGGAATATTAATTGAAGGCAGCATCTGGTCAGCAGCTGACCGGATCCAGTTGTCCTGTTCCCAGCGAGCAGGCAAGAAAGAAGCTCTGCTGCTTCCATTTGCCAGGCCTGCATTTTCCTCCCAAGCAGTGGACTAAATGAACCTCCATTTTATCTCTGCTGGATCACTGCATGGATGCCAGAAAATCAATTGGGCAGGAAAATCTGTTAATCTAAAGTGAATTCAATCTAAGGAATCATTTAAAATAAAAATTTCAATCATTACCTTTTCGGAAAAGCACTTTTTTCCCTCCTCAAGCGTGAGTGCGGGTGTCGCGAGTGCGCATGACACCAAAGCACCGATCACTAGAGTCATTCAGAGTCAATAGAATTGTCTAGCAAAGAACAATTTGCTTTGGGGGGGGTTCACAGGGTGAGTGATTACAAGCTGAAAGGAAATGGAAAAACCCCAATGGTGTATATGCAGAAACAATTAAGACACTCAGACCCAGGACCCACATGGACCCTGAACAGGACCCTTCTCATGTGGGAAGGAACACCTTGGCTTTGTCACAATTATTTAACTTGGACTTTCCTAGATGATCCACTGTTTATTATTACTGTGCCGTGGTTAACATTTGCTGGTAAGCCAGTCCCAGGAGGGCCACTTCTAGTGCCCAATTACAAGTTCTATCATCAATCATAAGTATTATTTATTCAACAAAATGAATTGCTAATTAATAACTGATGAGCATTATGGCCTTGAAGACTATAACACTATTAATTATAGTTGGCATGAAAGAGGTCTACCTGGCACATTTTCACCACAATTAGCCCCAGAAGTTTTTGTGCAAGATGTCTATTAAGATAGCCAAAAAGGAAAGGCTGGCTTCCTGCTTTTCTGCACAAGGCCTGGTAAGCATGGAATTGCTTCAGGGCAGGATCCTGCCACACCTGTCCCAGCATCCCCACAAAGGTTTTCCTGCAAGGTGTGGCTTATATGAAAAAGGAGACACGAGGGGAGACTATCTGCAGGTTCAAAATGTCACTGCACCCTCCCAGCCCTGCGCTGTAAATTTGCAGGGGTGTGTCGGGCCACAGCAAAGCAGGCGGCATGTGGCCACTAGCTTATTTTTAGATGTGGTTATTGCCTAGCTTGTGTGCCCAGCTCAGGGTGCAGGCATACTCATTCGCAGCTAAATCACTTGAGCAGGCAGCTGGTGGGCCAAAACTACTCACATTTAGCCCTAGTCAGGTGCAAGTTTGTCCTTTCACCTTGAGGACTGTCTCATCACAGGCTTAGAGAGGAGAAACTAGGAAATTCCCTCCTGCCCACTATTGAGGAAGGAAGAGTGGCTTTAAAGAACACACCTGCCAGGCGTGGTGGCACACGCCTTTAATCCTAGCACTTGGGAGGCAGAGGCAGACGGATCTTTGAGAGTTCAAAGCCAGCCTGGTCTACAAAGTGAGTTCCAGGACAGCTGGGGCTACAGAGAGACCCTGTCTCGAAAAAGACCAAAAAATAATAATAATAATAAAATAAAATAAAATAAAGAACACACCTAAGAAAAGTATAATCATGCTGTAAACTCTTTGAATGCAGAATGAATCTACTCCCTCATGTTCTGTGTAACTAGTGCCCATGCCTAACGCCCTGTAGGTGATGGAGAACCTGAGAATGGAAGAGGAAGCATGCCAAAGACTTTTTTATGCAGCTAACAGAAGGGAAACTTCACTCTTTTTCTCCCAGGTTTAAAGGCTGGAGAAAGTGAAGGGCTTCTTAAATAGTGATCTGGATAATTCTGTCACTTAGACAGTCTATCACTTTTAGTGTTAGATGGATTTTGGAGAATAGGCTATTTTCATTGATCAGATTAGCTGAAGAATTGGCAAAGCATTCTCTTTGTACTGGGTAAGCAGGACAGTAACTCTCATTATTTCAGTTAAAAATATGTAAGGGTTTAAATTATGCAAACACCTTCCCTGCTATTCTGCAAACTGTATATTGCCCAGGCCCTCTTAGTGGGTGTAGGTATATGTGCTGGGGAGGGCAAGCACCTCTAAGCAGCCCATTATTGGTGAAGTTATTTTTAGCTCCACACAATCCAGAGTTTGAAAGGTTGGCAAAGTAAAAGACATGTTCACAAAAGGGCCCACATGGTGGCTGAGAACCGTCTGTAACTCCAATTCCAGGAGAACTCCAGTTCCAGGGGAATCCGACACCCTCTTCTGACAAGGTAAATGTGAGTCCATCACAGATGTTCTGTCCCAGCCGGAAGTCTGAGAAAGTGCTAAAGGAAAAGTTCCAGAATCGAATTCATGTTTACGTCAAACCTCTTCCTTCCCAATCAACTCCTATAACCTTTTTTCACTCTCAAAGCTTCTTAAGAAGTGATCCCAGCACTCAGGAGGCAGAGGCAGACGGATCTCTATGAGTTCAAGGCCAACCTGGTCTACATAGTGAGTGAGTTCCAGACCAGCTGGGGCTACGGAGAGACTCTGTCTGAACAAAAGACAAAAAAAAGTAGTCTTAGAATCCAAACAGTGACCCTTTGAGGAAGAAAGAAGAGCTGTGTCCTTTACCCAGGAAGTCTACATGTGTGGCAGAGTCCGCACAGAAGGCTCTGCATCCTCAGGGTTCCCTTCCTTTCTTTGCATCTCACCTTCAGGGTAGAGGACATGCCATCCTAAGAACAGGCTTAGGGTCCAGCAGTCTAGAAGAAAGTATCTGGGAGACACAGTTTCCTCGTGATCTGTTCTTCTCTTTTTGGTTGGGGGGGGGGGTTGTAGTTGTTTGCTATGTTTTGTTTTTGTGAGGTTTGTTTTTTTTTGTTGTTATTATGTTTTTATGTATGGATATATGTAGGCCAGAGGTCAGTATAGACTGTGAGAGAAAAATATTCCTTTGAAATTAAATGAATTGTTTCCTTCAATATCTAACACACCAGTATTTCTGAAACTGTACAAAAGAGCTGCTTTGAGACATTCACAGTTAGGACAGTTGTGTGACACATGATGGGAGGAACACTATGCGACTTCCTGGGTTTCACTATACTACTGAACTTCAGACTCTACAAGGGAGCCTATAGAAACCAGCACTTTCCAGATCTACTTGTTCATAGAATCTTTTGTGAGAACCTGAATAAAGAATATACCTAGGTCAGTGAATTCTGCCTCATAGGCAATCAGCATGAGCTGTCTCATCTAATTCTTTCATCCATCCCAGTGAAAAACAAATCATGGTTACCATTTCACAGAAGTGAAAACCGAG
The DNA here is from genome assembly GCA_009823505.1 of Rhizomys pruinosus. NCBI lineage: Eukaryota > Metazoa > Chordata > Mammalia > Rodentia > Spalacidae > Rhizomys > Rhizomys pruinosus. The sequence goes on from VZQC01005840.1 coordinate 4,670,836, forward strand.
ATTCTGGAGACTTTCATCCACAGCAGGCTGATGGACTAGCCTCTCTGACCAATTCTCTGTAGTGCAAGAGCACAGGGCAAGCCAGAATATAAAATATAATACATTGTTCAGACTGATCAAGGAATTGACAAAAGAGGCCAAAGGTTAAGTGAAAGCAGAACATCAGAGAGGCAAACAGAAGCTGACTTCCAGCACGTGCCACATGTCACCAGCTTTTTCAAGTGTTTGACAAAACTGGTGCACTTGAGCTTTGGTTTTCAGAGTCTGAAAGGACGAGAGCGCAGTGATGTGGGAAGAAAGCCAAGCCCTGGAGCTTATTGTCTGTTTTGAAACTTGGCAATCTGGGTGGTCCAAAAGCTCTTCACTCTTACAACTGGATTGCAGTGCCCTGAGGGGCAGGCAGGGACCCAGGCATTGGCAAGCATAAGCACAAGTTGTCTGTAGTGGAACACACTCAACCCAGACTCCAACCCCTGGGATGAAATTCCAAGAACGGTGTGGTCTCCATCATATTAGAAAAAACCCACACATACAAATAAAGTTCACAAGGTTCCCAAAAGCAAGAGCCAGGAAAATCAGGCTCAAAGCAAGTTCATGTATTAAAATCACCAGACACAAATATAAGACAAATGCACTTAATGTAGTTTAAGACTCTTTAAAGTATTGACTTAAGAATAAGAAACTAGGGGCTGGAAAGATGCTCAATGGTTAAGAGCACTGGCTGCCCTTGCAGAGGATTCAGGTTCAGTTCCTAACACCCACATGACCGCCAACAACCGTCCTCTTCTAATCTCCAGGAGCATTGCAGGACATGAGTGCACTTACATACACATACAGGCAATACACTCATACACATAAAAAATAAAAAAATATTTTTAACTAAAAGAATAAGAAACTATAAAAGTAATCAGGGGTTGTGAGAATGGCTCATGCCACACGGCCATGAGAACCTGAGTTCGATCCCCAGAAACCACTAAAAAGCCACTGCTTTACTGCAATCATCCACTGGCTCTGGCTCTTAGAATCCTTCTGCCCCATCTTCCACAAGGATCTCTGAGCCTTTGGAGAATGAGGTATAATGTAGATGCTCCATTTAGAGCTGAGCAGTCTGCAATCTCTTATTCTCTACCTGTTGACCAGTTGTTAATCTGTGTTAATCACCATCTACTGCAAGAAGCAGCATCCCCAATGAGGTCTGAGAGATGTACTAATATATGGATATAATAGTCTATAGGAGTCAGTCTAATACTATATCCACTTAGCAGAATAATAGCAGTAGTTTCTCCCCTAGAGCTTGTGATCTACCTGGCCTTAAGTTGTTGACCATGTTAAATAGGCTGTTCATAAGTTCCATCTTGTAGGCTTTACATTCAATCAGAAAGTAGTTGCTTATTTCTCATGGTATTCATGCCACTACTGTGCCAATGGGCATATATTGCCAGATTGGTCACTACTGTAGCTCACAGACTTCACGGCTAGGTAAGATTGATGAATATTTTTCTCCCCCAGTAGCATGTATATAGCTCCTTCCAGTACTGTAAAAATCTATCCAGTAGGGATGAAGTTTCCCTGTGAGCATCCATTTGATCTCTCAATGTCCTATGACTCAAGCATGTGGTATTTCAGCATTAGGGTCTTACCATCAGTTCTGAAGGGAAAGCAAGGCAATCTCAATAGCCTGTAAGGTTTGCGGGTTTTTGGAATTCCATGACCAACAACTCCAAAAGTGGTAACCTATTCCTGGCATGGGCATTTTATGCTCTGACAGGCAATCTGGCTGCATGCACAAGACCTGCACAAGATCAAGCCAGACAAAATGCCAGCATGCAGGGGTGGAGAGATAGAAAGTTTCACTCCTGGAGCTGGAGAGATGGCCTAGTGGTTGAGAACACCAACTGCTCTTGCAGAGGACCCAGGTTCGATCCCCAGCACCCACATGGCAGCTGAGAACTGTCTGTAACTCCAATTCCAGGAGAACTCCAGTTCCAGGGGAATCCGACACCCTCTTCTGACCTCTGCAGCATTGCACAACACAGGTGCACAAACCTACATGCAGACAATACATTCATACAAATAAATAAATAAATACATAAATGAATAAATATAGAAAATTAAAAAGTTCCACTCCTAGCTGAGGGTGATTAGTGGCTGCTGAGAAAAAGAGTCCACTTTCTTTTTTTCTCACATAAATTTATTATTTTTTATCAAATCTAGACCCATGTCCCCACCCCACCAGAGCTCTTGCATCCTGCCAAACATGCTTTTCCTAAGTCTTTTTCTAAGTCTTTCTCAATATTCTCCATAAGGAAGTTGACTGTTTTGAGCAGAAGTTCGCTGTTTCAGTCAGTTCTTCGATGCAGTCCTTTCTGTTGTTGTTGTTGTTGTTGTTGTTGTTGTTGATATTTCCAATATGCATCACTCCCAACTGCTTTGGACAAAAGCTCAAGGGGCTGTGCACAAGAAATACTTACAACTAGGTAATTGGCACTAGCATCCACAAATGAGGGATACCATTCATCATTTGTTTTTCTGGGACTGTGTTACTTCACTCAGCATGATGTCCTCTAGCTCCAGCCATTTTCCTGCAAGGCTCATGATGTCATCTTTCTTTACTGATGCATAGAACTCCATTGTATAGATGTACCACATTTTCTCTATCCACTCATCAGTTGAGGGGCATTTGGGTTGGTTCCAGCTCCTTGCTATTGTGAAGAGAGCTGAAATAAACATGGCTGTGGTGCCGGTGTATCTTCTGTGGTGGGGTGAGGCTTGAAGGTACATGCCCTGATGGCCTTCCACAGGGTTCTCCACATTGCTTTCCATAGTGGCTGTATGCAAGTTTACAATTCCCACCAGCGTGGATGAGGGTTCCCCTTTCCCACACCACCTCTCCAGCAACTGGTATCATTTGTTTCTTGATCCTACCCAGTCTTATTGGAGTAAGATGATATCTTTAAAGTGGTTTTGTTTGGCATTTCCTTAATGATTAGTGATGTTTGAACACTTCTTAAGGTTTTCTCAGCTCCATCTCTAATTCCTCACTTGTGAAGTCTCTGTTCAGTTCTTTGCTCCATCTATTGAGTGAGTCATTTGTTCATTTTTTTTTTTTTTTTTTTTTGTTTTTGGTTTTTGTATTTTGTTGGATCTTTGTTGTGTTTCTGCAGTGAAGGTGTCCTCTCCACTCTGTGGGATTCTTCTTCACTTCCTTGATTGTTTCTTTTGATACAGAACTTTTTGAGTTTAATGAGGTCCCATTTGTCAATTGTCGACCTTAATTCTTGTGCAGCTGTGTGTCTATTAGGAAGACTTTTCCTATGCCTATGCTTTAGTGCTGCCAACTTTTCTTCTATCACTTCAGAATTTGGGGTTTCACGTTTGAGGTCTTTGATCCATCTGGAGTTGCTTTTGTACAGGGTGAGAGGTAGGGGTTTAATTTCATTCTTCTACAAGTGGTGATCCAGTTTTGCCAACACCACTTGCTGAAGATGCTGTCTTTTCTCCATTGTGGCGTCTCTGGCCCCCTGTTCAAATATGAGATGGCTGAAATGTATGTTCTCAGTTTGGATCTTCAGTTTGTTCCATTGGGTCAACAGGTCTGTTTTTGTGCCAGTCCCAGCTGTTTTTTTTATGACTATAGCCCTGTAGTATAGTTTGAAGTCTGGTATAGAGTCCCCCTCTGGTCGCTTTTCACTCAGGTTGTTTTGGCTATTTGGGGTCTTTTGTTTTTCCTCAAATTAATTTAAGAACTTTTGTTCCAAGCCTGTGAAGAAACTCTTAGGGATTTTATTGGCAATTGCACTAAATCTATACAAGAGTTTCGGTAGAATGGACATTTTTACAGTGTTAATTTCTCAATCCATGAGCATGAGGTTTTTCCATCTTCTGATGTTTCTTCATTTCTTTCTTTAAAGGTTTAAAATTTTTTGTGTAGAGACTTTGGTGTCTTTGATTAGGTTTGTTCCTAGGTATTTTATTGATTTGAGGCTATTGTGATGTGGGAAGGTCTCTTTGAATCTTTCTCCAGTTGCTTGTTCTGGTGGTAAGAAAGGCCATTGATTTTTTTTAAGTTAATTTTGTATCCTTCCACTTTGCTGAAGCTGTTAATCATTTCTAGGAGTTTTCTGGTGGAGTTTTTAGCATCATTTAAGTAAACATATTATCAGCAAATAAGGATAACTTGACTTCCTCTTTTCCATTAGTACTCCTTTAATTTCCTTTTCTTGCCTTATTGCTCTAGCAAAGAGTTTTCAAGCACTATTTGAAGAGGAGGGTGACAGGGGGCAGCCTGCTGAGTTTCCTACCTTTAAAGGGAATGTTCTGTCATTTCTCCATTTAGGATGATATTGGCTTTGGGTTTCCTGTATATGGCTTTGATTACATTGAGGATGATCACTCCAATCAATCCCTCTGGACTTTAAGCATGAAGGGATGCGGATTTTGTCAAAGGCTTTTTCAGCATCATTGAGATGATGGTGTGTTTTGTCTTTCATTCCATTTATGTTTGTGATGATGTTTATTGATTTTTGTATGTTGAACCATCCCTGAATCTCTGGTATGAATCCAACTTGGTCATGATGGATGATCTTCTTGATGTGGGTCTGTATGCGATTTGCAGTATCCTGTTTAGAATTTGGCATCTGTGTTCATTAGGGAGATGGGTCTATAATTCTCCTTTTTGTTTGTTCTTTGCCTGGTTTGGTAATAGAGTGATGCTGGCTTCATAGAAGGAATTTGGGAGAATTCCCTCTGATGTATCCTTCGAACAGTTTTTCAGTAATAATGGTTGTAGGTCTTTTGAAATGTTTTATAGAATTCTGCTGTGAAACCGTCTGGGCTGGGCTTTTTTTTAGTTGGGAGTTTTTATACATCTTCCATTTCTCATGTGTTATAGGGCTGTTTAAGCTGTGATCTTCTTCTTTTGGTTGAGCTTTGGTGATTCCCAGGATTTCAGATATTCATCCATTCTTCTAGGTTTTCAAACTTGGTAGAGTATAGGTTCTTGAAATATTCCTGTATGATTTCTGGATCTTTTCCTTGTCTGTTTGATATTTCCTTTTCATCATGGATTGTATTTTGTGGAGTTGTTCCTTCTTTCTTTGGTTAACTGGACTAGAGGTCTATCTTGTTTTATTCTTTCAAAGACCAACTTTTGGATTCATTGATTTTTTGTATTGTTTTCTTGTTTTCTATTTCATTGATTTCTGCTCTGATTTTTGTTATTTCTCCTGTCTGTTGCATTAGGGTTCATCTGTTGTTGCCTCTCAAGTGCTTTTAGCTGTAGTGTTAGATCATTCACTTGTGCTCTTTCTTTTTTTCTAATGTAGGCACCCAGGCTATAAACTTCCTTCTTAGGACGTGCTTTTAAGGTATCCATAGGTTTTGTTGTGTTTGTATTTTTGTGTTTTTTTTTTTATTTCTTTCTTTCTTTATCTCTTCCTTGACCCATTCATTATTCAAGAGTGTGTTGTTAGTCTCCATGTGTTCTTGTAGGCAGTAGGGCTGTTGAGCTTTATTGTGTTGGCATTGAGCTTTATTGCACTGTGGTCTGATAGAATGTATGAAATTATTCAATCTTTTTGTATTTGTGGAGGTTTTTCTTTCTGTGCCCAGTATGTGGTCAATTTTGGAGAATGTCCATGGGGTGCTGAGTAGAAAGTGTATTTCTCTGGTATTAGGGTGGAATATTCTTTCAACTTGTTTATGTCATGGAAGGTTTTCTCTCTCCTTCAATTATAATCGACATTTTTTGGGTATAATACCTGGTTGGCATCTATTTTCCTTTAACACTGGGAATGCTTTGCTCCAGGTTCTTCTTGCTTTCATAGTTTGTGTTGAGAAGTCAGTTGGTAATTCTGATAGGTTTCCCCTTATAGGTCACTTGTTTTTTCTTGTGGCTTTAAGGATTTTGTCTTTGTTTTCAGTGTCCAGCATTTTAACTATGATTGTGGCATGGAGAATTTCTTTTCTTGATCTTGTCTGTTTGTAGTTCTATGTGCTTTCTTGTATTTGTATTGGTTTGTCTTTTTTTTAATCGGGGAAGTTTTCATCTATTATTCTGTTGAAGATCTGATCAATACCATTCTCTTGGATTCTTCTCCTCCTCTAATCCTATGATGTGGAGGTTTGATCTTTTCATAGTGTCCCACACTTCCTGTGTTCCACTTTTTGTGTATTTTTAAATTTTTCATAATCTTTCCTTGAGGTTTTTAGTTGTTCTGTGTTATCTTCCAGGTCTGATATTCTTTGTTCTGCTTCCTCCATTCTGCTTCTGAGGCTTTTTCCATTTCTTTCCTCTTGATTGGATGAGTGCTTGATTTCCTTTTTCACTTCCTCTTCTGATTTCTTTAGTATTTCTACTTTTTTTTGGAGCTTCTCAATCTCTTCCTGTAGCTCTCTGCTTTGCAGGTTGGTTTCCTTATCTTTTTCAAGATGGGATCTTTTCAGTGTTTCCAGTTCCTTCCGGAGTTTGTCATTCTCTCTCTCTAGGTCCTTCTTGAGTTCTTCATTCTCTTTTCTTAGTTCTTTGATTTGCTGTTTATAATCTTGTAGCTCTTTAAATCTGTTCCCAATTGTGTTTCTGATATCTGTGTCCTGGGCCATCCCCAGGGGGATCCCACTGTAGGAATCTTCCATAGGGTTGGTAGAGCTTGATGCAGGATTATCCTGCCCCTTTCCCATGTTGTCTCTTCTTTATGTTCCTGGTATATGAGCTTCTCCTTGCCTGTATTCCAATGTAAGTCCTAAATGCCTCTTCACTGTGTTGAAGGCTTGCATTGCTTGCCTCCTTCAGATGCCTTCATAATCCCAGTTGGGGGGGCAGGCGGGCTGTAGACGGGCTCTTTAGCACTTGCGCTTGCCTGAGCTGGTCTCAGGAGATCTCAGATTGATACTCACACAACCCTATCTTTTATACCAGCTGGGAGGATAACTCTGCCCCCACAGCCACAAAAGCCAATTAAACCAAAGACAACAGGATTAACGGATTAATTATATTAAGTCAATCAACAATCAGCCTTGATGAAGCACTCAGCTGCTGCCTATCTACCTGTGCTTGCCTGAGCTGGTCTCGGGAGATCTCAAGATTCCACTTTCTTCAGGGATGCAGCCTGAGAAGCTACCATGCTCTAACATGTGGCCTTACACACCTCTGCACATACTGACAGAACTAAGTGGACTCTGTGGGTTTAAAAAAAGATGATAATATGTGCAGTTGGGAGGGACTAGTGGTAGTGAGGATAGGAGAAGAATTATGTGGGAGGGAATTGGGGTGAATTTGATCAAAACACGTCCTATGGGTGTACGAAATTCTCAATCAATAAAAAATAAAATTAAAACATTTCCAACAGCATGAAGGCAAATGCTATTTCTTTATTACCAGAGATGCAATGGAGTACAAGACTACTGAAAGACAAAATACTTAAAGCAATAATGGTTGATTTTTTTAAGGTGGTAAGAGACACTGATCCACAAATTCAGAATGAATCTCAAATCAGCAAAATAAAAAAAATTTTCCCTTAGCTCATAGAAAGCTAAAAGGGTGGGAAAATATGTACAAGCCAAAGTAAATGAACAATCACAATGAAAGTTTAAATAGCTCTGTTAATATCAGACAAAATAAACTTTCAGGCAAATGGAATTTTCTGAGAGATAAAAGAAGTCTCCATGAAGGTAAGTGTAGTTCATCAGGAGGAACTAACAACTCTGATCTTGAACTAACTCATACCATAGTTTCAAAGTATAATGTGCAATAATTGGCAGAACCACAAAGAAGTATAACCAAATAACCATCAGTAAGACTCCAGTCAGTAACAGCACTAAAGGAATGAACTAAGGCTCATGGAGGCTGTGACTTGTGACAGAGGTGGGAGTGAGCCAAGAGTGTCCTCCACCACCCCCTGCAGATGAGACTGTAGAAACCCAGAGTCCAGAAAGAGGAAGCAACATGGATGACAGACTGGTTGGAAAATGTTGGTGAGATGTTTTCCTGACTCTCTCACTGAAATCTAATATTAAAAGTTGGAAATTAGAATTAGAGTAACATCCACAAAAGCAACAGGGTATGGTTTTTCAGACACCAACTGAGAGACTAACTCTTGATTCATTGTTCTTTTTCATAGTTAGGTGTAGTGGGTCAGAAAAAAAATATATTTCTTTGCTGTTCAGGACCTATGACAATATTGATCTTCACAGAAAGAACCTCTGCTTATTTAGTCTAAGGTGTTGGAGAAAAATGACTTATCATAATACAAAATCTTATCTGAAAGTAAGAGTGATGCCCCTTTCTGAACCCCCAGCATGTCTTCTGACTTTCAAGCTGCATTTTATCTTATAGATAAGATAGATCTGTTATGAAGTTAGATAAGCTATAATCAATGTCAACAGAAAATTGCAAAATCGTTTGCCCAGAATATAAGGATTTTGCCTCTCTTTTCCTTCGGTAGAAGTCATGGAAAATGGCACTTAAAGAAAAATGGTCTAGTGTAGGGACCATTTTTCTCTTTTAACAGGCTTCATCTTCTGGTAAATATATAGAGCCAAGCTTGGCAAAGGAAATGCTTACTGGGGGATGAGCCCTCCCAGACAGAGTTCCCATGAGGACAGACAGCTGAGTCCTGGAAATGTCCTTCCTGGGAGAACAAGCTCAGGAAGTCAGCTCTGAGAGCACAAATTTCTCTCAGCCCAGTACAGGGCAGGCTGCCCAGAAGCCAGGACTACTTCAGAGCCAGTGGCCAGGGAGTGTCCTCCAGCTCGTAGCTGTTTTGGGTCACTGACTTCTGTGGAAAAGGTGCCAGTACTTATCTCTCACTCTTCCTCAGAAAAGCCAGGCACATCAACTTGTGCTTACCAGTCTAGGAGCTCTGACGTCCATTAGTCACAGTACTCCAGGCTTGATTTCTCGGGACTTTTCCTGGTTCCAATTTTAGATGTGGAAGAAGGTGGTAGAGACCATGGTTTCTGGGCTCAGGTCTTGGCATGCACCCTAGCATCACTCACAGCGGATCTTAGGCAAACACCATGGTCTGAACAGGCCTCCTTTGTTATCTGTGAAGTAGGAATAAGAGCAGCTGCTTCGCCAGGGTGTCTAGGATGGAGGGGGATCACTGACATGAGGGAAGACCCTGCAGTGTTACCAGCCTCGGTCAAGCTCATTACTCACTTCTCTGCAAGGCCCTGGTGAAGGTTCCCTGCTGTCTTTTCTTGACCAGACTGGCTTCCTAGTGTAAACTGAATGCTCTTCCACCTTGAACTGTCTCTCACCTTTTCTTTTCTTTTTTTTTTTTTTTTTTGTATTTTTGAGACAGGGACTCCCTTTAGTCCCAGCTGGCCTGGAGCTCGCTATGTAGACCAGGCTGGCCTTGAACTCACAGAGATCTGCCTGGCTCTGCCTCCCAAGTGCTAGGATTAAAGGCGTGCGCCACCTCACCCAGCTCTCACCTTTTCTTACCTGACTTCTTTTGCTTGTACAAGTTGTTTTTGGCAGGCCCAGAGCTTGTAAAATTTCTTACTTTCATCAAATTTAAGAAAACTCTCAATATTACCTTCAGTGAAATAAGTCTTCTGAAGGAGTTTTCAAGTTGCTGTTTGAAGTCGGTATTCTCCATTCTCCATCTCCCAAGTTCAAGAAACCTGTGACCCCAGCTCACTGTTTCTTAAGCTGCTCCAGCCCTTCCCTCATCCTGGGCCTGGGTATCTTGTCAAGCACTTTCATCAGAGTTCATTGTCTGGAATTCTCTTTTCCTAGACACAAGTATCAAAAAGTATCAAAAGACTCCAGGGTGCCCAATTGCTGGGAGGAGGCTGAGTGGACCATTGTTTGGGCCCAGAGGATTCTGGGAGCTGGGAGCTGAGGTTTGAACTCAGAGGCTGCAGGCATTTGGTGCCCAAGCATGGGAGGGGGGGAGATACTGGTGAGCTAAGAAGCAACTCAACCAACCACCCCCAGCCAACTGAAACTCTGGAGAGAGTGGCTGACAGCAGAGGGACTACAGTGCTCAGAAGGTGTCATCTGGGTTGTTACCCACCCAATTCTTATGGAACAGAAAGGGAAGAGTGAACTATACTTTCCAATATATAATCAAAATTGAAAGCCTGAAACCTAGACAAATCAACACTCTATACATAAGAAGAACACAACAAAGGCACCTGAAGGAATCAAGGAAAGCAATCCTTCAACAAGGTGAAGAGGCATTCAAGATTCACGACAGAATATAGGCAAAAGGCAAACCACAGTGCCAAGAGCACAACGAAAGAACAATATGGGAAAAACACAGAATAACTCCACACTAAACTCTACGAAGCCTGTGGAGGACTCCTACAATGGGATCTACCTAGAGGTAACCCAGGATATAGATAGTAGAATAACAATCACAGATATATTCAAAGAAATCATAGAACTAAGGGGAGAGAATGAAAAACTCAGAAAGGACTGAGAGGGAGACAAGGACAAACTTCAGAATGAACTAAAAGGAGAAAATGAAAGACTCCGAAAAGAGCTAGAGGAAAAAATGACAGACTCGAGAAGGAAGTGGAAACACTGAAAAGATCCAATGCTGAAATGAAAAAGGAAACCAACAAGTGAAACAGGGAGCCACAAGAAAAGATTGAGAAGCTCCAAAGAGAAGTGGAAATAGTAAAGAAAAGACAGGAAGAAATAAAAAAGGAAACCAAACACTGATCCAATCAAAAGGAAAGAATGGGAAAAAGCCTCAGAAGCAGAATGGAAGAAGCAGAAAAAAGAATATCAGACCTAGAAGATAACACAGAACAACTAAAAAGCTCAAGTAAAGACTATGAAAATTTTAAAAATACACAAGAGTGGAACATCCAGGAAATGTGGGACACTATGAAAATATCAAACCTCCACATCATAGGGATAGAGGAAGGAGAAGAATCCCAAGAGAATAGTATTGATCAGATTGTCAACAGAATAATAGATGAAAATTTCTCCAGATTAAAAAAAGACAAACCCATACATACAAGAAGCACATAGAACACCAAATAGACTAGACCAGAAAAGAAATCTCCCCACCATATCATAGTAAAATGCTAGATGCCCAAAACAAAGACAAATTCTGAAAGCCACAAGAGAAAAACAAGTTACACATAAGGGGAAACCTATCAGAATCACAGCTGACTCTTCAGTGCAAACTATGAAAGCAAGAAGAACATGGAGCAAAGTATTCCCAGTGCTAAATGACTATTAATGCCAACCCAGGTTACAATACCCAGCAAAAATGTCGATTCTAGTTGAAGGAAAGAGAAAAATCTTCCATGTCATAAACAAAATGAAAGAAAAAAATGCATGTCTGGAAAACCAACCCTTCAGAGAACACTTGAAGCAATTCAAAGGACAGAAGAGAGGAGCAACTACCCCCAGGCACCTTGAAAGAGAAATTAATGAAAGCAGAAATGTAGAAGTAGAAACCTAGACAAAAAATCTAAATGGATAATAAAGTGAAAGGAAGCAACACACACCTCTCAATTACAACCTTAAATATTAATAGACTAAACTCCCCAATCAAAAGGCATAGACTGGGAGAATGGATTAGAAAACAGAATCCATCAATATACTGTCTACAAGAAACCCATTTCACCCTCAAGGATAGGAGCCAATTTAAAATGAAAAGATAGAAAAAAATATTTCAAGCAAATGGTACCAAAAAGAAAGCTATTTTAATATCAGACAAAATAGACTTCAAAATAGAAGCAATTTGAAGAGACAAAGAGGGCCATTACATCCTTATCAAAGGGAAAATTAACATGAAGACCTCACAGTCATGAATATATATGCACCAAACTCCAGTGCACCAACCTATACAAATACAACTGTACAGGACATCAAGGAACAAATTAACCCCAGCACACTTATAGTAGGGGATATTAATACCCCACTGAGTTCTTTGGACAGATCAACAGGACAAAGAATAAACAGAGAGACATCTGAGCTGAACAATACAATACAGGAAATGGACCTCACAGACATCTTCTGAATATCCCATCCAAGTACCAGAGAATATACTTTCTACTCAACACCCCATGGAACATTCTCCAAAATTGACCACATACTTGAACACAGAAAAAAAAAAACTCAACAAATACAAAAAAAGAAATAATTTCGTGCATTCTAGCAGACCATAGTGTAATAAAGCTCAATATCAACACCAGTATAAGCCCTGCTACCTACATGAATACGTGGAGACTAAACAACACATTCCTGAATAATGAATGGGTCAAAGAGGAAATAAATAAAGAAAGAAATAAAAGCATTCCTGGAACTAAATGATAATGACAGTACAACAAAACACTTTAAAAGCAGTCCTAAGACTGAAGTTCATAGCCCTGGGTGCCTACATTTAAAAAACAGAAAGAGCACAGATAAATGAGCTAACACTGCAGCTAAAATCACTTGAAAGACAACAACAAATAAACCCTAAATGCAACAGACAGGAAGAAAAAACAAAAATCAATGAAATAGAAACAAAGAAAACAATACAAAAAATCAACTAATCCAAAAGTTGGTTCTTTGAGAGAATAAACAAGATAGACAGACCCCCTAGTAACCAAAAGAAAGAAAGAGCAACTCCAAATCAATAGAATTCATGATGAAAGGGGAATTATTACAACAGACAATGAAAAGATCCAGACAATCATATGGGAATACTTCAAAAACCTATACTCTACAAAATTTGAAAACCTAAGAGAAATGGATGCATATCTGCAATCTGGGGAAGCACCAAAGCTAAACCAAGAAGAGAATGACAACTTAAACAGACCCATAATATATGAAGAAATTGAAAATGTAATAAGAGACTTCACAACTAAAAAAAGCCCAGGTCCAGATGGTTTCACAGCAGAATTCTAAAAAACAGTTAAAGAGGACTTGCAACCATTATTACTCAAACTGTTCAGAAGGATATGAGCAGAAGGAAATTTCCCAAATTCCTTCTTTGAAGCCAGAATTGCTCTAATTCTAAAACGAGGCAAGGATGCAACCAAAAAAGAGAACTACAGACCTATCTCATTAATGAGCTTAGATGTAAAAATTCTCAACAAAATATTTGCATATACAGACCCATATCAAAAAGATCATTCACCATGAACAGGTTGGATTCATACCAGAGATGCAGGGATGGTTCAACATATGAAAATCAGTAAATATCACAAAACACATAAATGGACTGAAGGACAAAGACCACATTTGAGATCATCTCAATTGATGCAGAAAAAGCCTTTGACAAAATCCAGCATCCTTTCATGATTAAAGTACTAGAAAGAATTGGACTGGAAGGATCATTCCTCCACATAATCAAAGCCATGTATAAGAAACCCACAGCCAGCATGATCCTAAATGGAAAAAATTACAAGGATTCCCCATAAAGGTAGGAACCCAACAAGGCTGTCCCTTGTCTCTGATCTTCTTCAATACAGTGTTTGAAACACTAGCTAGGGCAATAAGGCAAAAAAAGGAAATTAAAGGAATACTAATTGGAAAAGAGGAAGTAAAACTATCCCTTTTTGCAAACAATATGATAGTTTACCTAAGGGATGCTAAAAACTCCACAAGAAAACTCCTAGAAATGATTAAGAGTTTCAGTAAAGTAGCGGGATACAAAATTAAGCTAGAAAAATCAGTAGCCTTTCATTACACTAACAACAAGCAACTGAAGAAGGAATACAAGGAGACCTTCCCAATCACAATAACCTCAAAAACAATAAAATACTAGGAACATACCTAACCAAAAACACCAAAGATCTCTATAACAAAAATTGTGACCTCCTGAAGAAGGAGACTGAAGAAGACATCAGAAGATGAAAAGACCTCCCATGTTCATGGATTAGAAAAATTAATATAGTAAAAATGTCCATTCTACCCAAACTAATATACCAATTCAATGCAATTCTAATTAAAATCCCAAGGACATTCTTCACAGGCTTGGAAAAAAATTCTTAAATTCATATGGAACAAAAGACCCTGACTAGCCAAAGCAACCCTGAGTGAAAAGAGCAATACAGGGGGGATTTCTATACTAGACAGGAAACTATAATACAGGGCTATAGTCATAAAAACAGCCTGGTACTGGCACAAAAACAGACCTGTTGACCAATGGAACAAAACTGAAGATCCATACTTGAGCACATACAATTTTAGCCACCTCATATTTGACAAGGGGGCCAAGAAGACACAATGGAGGAAAGGCAGCATCTTCGGCAAATGGCGTTGGCAAAACTGGATCACCACTTGTAGAATAAAATTAAACTCCTACCTCTCACCCTGTACAAAAATCAACTCCAAATGGATCAAAAACCTCAATGTGCAACCCCAAACTCTGAAGGTGATAGAAGAAAAAGTTGGCAGCAACTTACAAGACATAGGCATAGGAAGACTTTCTAAATCAGACAGCAGCTGCACAGAAAAGAAGGTCGACAGTTGACAAGTGGGACCTTATTAAACTCAAAAGTTTCTGTACATATGAGGTGTAGCTGGTGCTGACAGAGGAGTCTTGCTTGATTCAAGGAGACCTATACTTGCTTTATTGGTTTAGTGGCCTTTGGTAACACTCTCTGGTATTCCAGAGACCAACTAACTGTACACTTGCAAGTGCAGTCTCAATACATCTTTCCCATGCTTACATCAGGTCTATGACAGCAGGGCCTTATTGCCTCTCTTCTCCCAAATCTAATTGGCTATTAGCTCTCTCCTTGGAGGAATAAACCCACAGCTGATGCCACAAGCTTACATCCTCTAGTGGTTAGGAGATGTTATAAGCCACTATAAAACCCTGTCATATTTTACAGAAAAAAATGTAATTCATGGATTAACATACCATCCAAACATCTGTGTCTATACCAAAGTAACCTAAGATAACAATTAGTACTGTTTAAATACCTGTATATCTAATTGTGCTTCATTAGTAGGATTGAAAGGTTATTCATGGACAAACTGTCAGCCCATGAAAGGAAACAGCCAGAATTGACCAGAGTCCAAAACAACAGCTCCAGAGAAAGTAGACTGTTTTGCTTCTTGTCCACCTGTGCCCCTTTTCTAAGCCTAGGGAACAGTCTGTGGAAGAAGGGTGTGGTAGAATGTAAGGACTGCAATTGGGGTGAATGGTGAAACTACAGCAATATAGTCTGGACACTCTGGACACTTATTTGATCAACTTGATTGAACATACAAGCCCCCACCCTCCTTCCCCCCAAAAAACCTGAGAGACCCCTGAGGACCAGATCCTCAACTGACCTTGAGAAAACAAATCCTTGGTTAATCTGGGCTAACTGGTGGCCTTAAGCATCCAAAAGTAAAGTACAACCAGAAATAAGTAATCAGTAATACCAGAGAAACTGTACTGCAGACATAAAACTTGAGATCTTAGTAAAAAGACAAAAAGAAAAAAAAGAGAGAGTACTGTGGTTTGGCCTGTCTTCAATTCTTACTGGCAAGTGCGACTACGCTGAGGCTGCCACCGCTTTTGGCACTCCCCAAGACATGAGACACAGCTTTTTAACCTTCCAATAAGGACTGAAGACTCATGTCTCTCCAAGAATCCTCCAAACCTTCAATGCTAGATGGGGACTACTGAGATACCCAGCTTGTGGACTAAACAGCTAAGGGGATTTCAGCCTCGTCAGAATATAGACTACCATTGTTGGACTACCTGGGCTGTATCATGGAGGCCAGTACAGGAGTATCAAGATAGGACACGTGCTTACTGGACTTCATTTGGGGGACCATGGGAGGGAAAGACCCCAGGATTGATGCAGGATTGATGGTTGTTTGGGATTGCCAAGGAGGAACCCTCAAGCACCTCCTTAAGGAAAACCTGACATCTATTAGGAAAAAAAAGTCCTCCAGTTCAAGTGATATATGTATGTATGTATATATTTATGTATATATATATATAACTATGCATATATATGTATATATACTGTAGCAATACAAGTTGGAGAGAACAAGAACAAAAGAACTGAAAGAAAAAAAACTCTGGAAAGACTCAGAAAAAGATGCAAGACATGTAGGGCAGACTGCAGGGACTCTGGTTGGGTGGGGGACATGGAAGGGGAAGCAACCCTGGATTTGATTGAGAAATGATGTATGACTTATGGAAAAAGTTTAATAACAATAAAAATATTAAAAAAAATAAAAAAGAAAAGACTCCATATGGCCAGAATTACAAGTCTAAGACCCAGAAAACCAAACGGGAGAGTCGGTTCAGCCCCTCAACAGCTAGCTTAGGTATGCCCATCTGAAGGGGAAGGACACACATTTTGACTTTTGAACTCTTCCTGCTTCCCCATCAGTACATCTTAATTCCAGGCCCTCATTTAAACCAACCCTGCCTCTATCATCACTCTTATGGGGAAAAATGTAAAAAGATGAAAAAGTCCCTTTTTATGAAGGCTTCAGATTTTAGCCAAACATTTTGAAAAGAGAGATAAAAACAAAAATTCCAAATGGATGTTTCTCAGGCACCAAGACTTCTCCAGAGTAAAGGTGGGGCAGTAGGAACCACCACTCACTATCACCCTATTGGACCTCCTCATCAGACTGTCACTTCCATAGAGAGCTGACGAAGTTCTAGGCACATTTATAGCCATTGAATTTAAATCCATTATTTTGAAATGAAAATAGCAAAATAAATTGTTCTGTTGTGTCAAAGCACAGTGAAGCAGTACCTTAGACACAAAGCTTTTGAGTGATAAAGGAGAACAGAATTCATTTATTGGGAGGGCCTGTGCTACCTGCTTTACTTATAGCAGAGAAAGAGCTTCCAAATGCTTAGTTGACCTAGGAGGCATAATGGGGTAAAAAGTCAATGGTATTTGGACTCCACTGTGGCTTCAAAGCTTTGTGCTCCTAAGTTCTTAGTTGTAAGTACAGCAGTAGAACTTTGCTGTCAAGAGTTGGGGCCCCGAAGCCACCCCATACTGGACCCATCGAGTCCTTAACTATCTCTTCTTGTGGGCCCCTCACCCTGAAAGTATAAGTGTAAACCCTTGGCTTCAGAGCCAGACACACCCACAAACAGCAAGGACTCAGCAAACCTCTACTTTCTGTTTGCCCATCTGTATAGGACAAGGTGGGTCTGCTGACTGCCTGGTGCAGGGAAAGCCTCCAGTGTTTCACACAGAGATGGATGTTGAGCAAATGGTGGCCTTGTAACTATTCATATTTGCAGATGAGCAAGTAATAGCCTCGCCCTAGGACTGGGTGACTGCACCAACTCCAGACTCCTAATGAGAACTTACTTGAAGAAAGGGCACAGGAACCAAGAGCAAACTAGCCTAGGAGCAAACATGGAATGCCAACTAGAAAGAAAAAAGTCTGACAAAGCAGAAATCATGCAAGAGGAAGCACTGATCCCTTGATTACACAGGCTATTGGAGTCCTCAGTATCATCACAACCACTGGGGGAATCAGTTAATGTGGGAAAGGCTGATGACAACGCCGGTGTGAGGCACTGGGAAACGCATGTGGCCGGCAGAGCACTGTATAACTTGTCCTAAAACACTCCATGAGCAATCTATGAAACATGAAGTTTCTTCCTATCTATTTTAAGATTTTTCAATCCAGTTTCAAATGTGCCATGAATTTAAATATTTTATTATAAATGCTGAACATGTCAAAGAAAAATACACTTGGAGCATTGAGATTAGTTTGTTGGTCTTTTTATCAAAGCCTCATCATCAAATTCTATCTAAACATAATTCTAAAAACAAGAAAGTTATACCATTCTACCCAATGCATCAGGTAAACTTAACATTCAGTAACCAAGAGCAAACAGTATAATAGACCTTGGGTATTTTTTTAAAAAACTTTTTTTATAATTTTTTAATTTATTTTTGTATGTGTATGAGTGTACTGTCTGCATGTAGGTTTGTGCACCCGTGTCGTGCAATGCCTCGGAGTTCAGAAGAGGATCTCGGATTCCCCTGGAACTGGAGTTCTCCTGGAATTGGAGTTACAGACGGTTCTTAGCTGCCATGTGGGTGCTGGGAATCAAACCCGGGTCCTCTGCAAGAGCAGTCGGTGCTCTTAACCGCTAGGCTATCTCTCCAGCCCTGGGTATTTTTTTTTTATCTATGTCACAGGCAACAGAGCAAACACCCACCATCTTTTCTTCACCAGTATCCACCACTGTACAAAGCTCTAAGGAGCCCCAAATGCCCTATCCGTTGCTGTTGCCAGGGCTGGCAGAGCAGCTGGCTCGGCTGGCATATGCTTGGAAAGCCGGTGTTGTCAGGTGTGGCATGATGTTCTTCAACTGGAGCCCGGTGACAGGAAAGGTGATAAAGAGACGCGCCATCAGGGTGATGCTCTGAACAGCAAGTCTGAAGGGAACAGCAAAAGGAAAAGCAAACTGCTTTAAGCCAGCTCTCAAGGAAGGCACCTGAGCCCAGCACCAGGCTTTCCTGCAAAGGTGATTCACGGCTTAACTAACTCTGAAGCATCTGATTTCTTAAGACTACAAGCTCGTGCAGCTTCATTATAGGAGCTAACACAGTCTAATTTGTATTTTTCTTTACTAAGAACTGTCAAATGAGGGCTCATTGCTTTACTTGAATGGGGCCATTAATGAGGTTTCACCGGTGTAACACAAGACCCAGATTAATGTACAAGAGGAAAAATGGTTTTAGATTTGAGCTGTTCTTCTGCATAGTCTATTCAAATAACTTCACATCAAGATTCCTCCTTCTTCTCTTCAAAATGCACGTTGCTTCATTATGGGACACAGAACAACTCCCACTGATGTCTACATCCTAACTTATGATGTTCTGTACCAGGCCAAAGGGATGTTGCAAGTGCAAAGTTAAGAAGATGGGATGGGGTACATATCTCCAATGTAATCAAAGGGTCCTCAGTAGAGGAGAAGCAGGAACATCCGAGTGGGAAATGTGACAAGGAAAATGTAATGGAATTTCTGGAGCTGAAGATGGAGGGAAGGGGCACAAGCCAGGAAATACAGAGGGCTTCCAGAAGATGCAAGGAACGACTACTGCCAGAAGATGCAAGGAACGGCTCCTGCCGGAAGATGCAAGGAACGGCTCCTGCCGGAAGATGCAAGGAACGGCTCCTGCCGGAAGATTCAAGGAACGGCTCCTGCCGGAAGATTCAAGGAATGGCTCCTGCCGGAAGATGCAAGGAACTACTCCTGCCAGCTCCTGCCAACTTCTTTATTTTAGCCTACGAGAGACATTTCTTACTTCTAATCATCCAGAACTGTAGAATGTCAAGTTTTAAATCATTTTAGCCACCAAACTGACAGCAGTAGGAAACTAATGCATTCACCTGTCCTTCCTTCCCTCTACATGGTCTACCTCTCTCCAGCAGCGTGGCTGCAGGCTGCCCTGTTTGACACAGGGAAGTTTTCCATTCTGACTCTCACACCACACACAGAGAATAGATCAGGTGACACCCCTCTTCCTCTAGATCCTCTGGGGGCTTTTGTGCCCGTCTACCAGGACTGTCTCCACCAGACAGTGAACGTTTTCCTGCAGGACAAGAACTGCTTCTTGGCATTTTTGTTTCCTCCGATCTCCTGCCTAGCGCAAGCCCCCTAAGATGCTTCTAAATGAATCATTTCATCCACTGAAAATGATCTCGATTTCACCTGAGATGGTGAGCATGTGCTAAATGAAGAAAATGGGGTGCTAATGGTTCAAAGTGCACCCGTGTGGGAATTCTATCAGAGAGCAGCAGTACCGTACAGAACATCTTAGGGCTTCGTTACATGGCGCGGCTTGTCCCACTGCGCCTTCTGTGCTCCCTGGTCTTCCCCAAGATGAGATCAGCTTCTGTCTTGGCTACCATCCCTGAAGATTACTAACATTATTGTCAGAGCTAATACAGCTTGGCCAAATGTTCATTTTGTTTTAGGTTATTTTGTACACAGCAATAATGCCAGAAAAGGTGACCTGTATCGTTTTTAAAAATTTATTTTATTGGGCTGGAGAGATAGCCTAGCGGTTAAGAGCACCGACGCTCTTGCAGAGGACCCGGGTTCGATCCCCAGCACCCACATGGCGGCTGAGAACCGTCTGTAACTCCAATTCCAGGAGAACTCCAGTTCCAGGGGAATCCGAGACCCTCTTCTGACCTCCGCGGCATTGCACGACACGGGTGCACAGACCTGCATGCAGACAGTACATTCATACACCTACAAAAATAAATAAATAAATAAATAAATTTATTTTATTTTATTTTATTTATGTGTATAAATTTATTTTATTTTATTTTATTTATGTGTATGAATGTACTGTCTGCATGCAGGTCTGGGCACCCGTGTCGTGCAATGCCGCGGAGGTCAGAAGAGGGTCTCGGATTCCCCTGGAACTGGAGCTCTCCTGGAATTGGAGTTACAGACGGTTCTCAGTCGCCATGTGGGTGCTGGGGATCGAAACCGGGTCCTCTGCAAGAGCAGTCGGCACTTTTAACCGCTAGGCCATCTCTCCTGTATCTTTTTTTTTTTTTTTTCTTTTGGTCTTTTTGAGACAGGGTCTCCCTGTAGCCCCAGCTGTCCTAGAACTCGCTCTGTAGACCAGGCTGGCCTTGAACTCACAAAGATCTGCCTGCCTCTGCCTCCTGAGTGCTAGGATTAAAGATGTGCGCCACCACGCCCGGCTTCCTGTATCATTTTTAAAATATGAAGTTTCTATCCATATTGATAAAAGAAAAAGTTACCAAACAATGCATCTATTTTTCTGAAGGAAAGGGGAAAACTGGCTCATTGAGGGAAATAAGATTCTGAAGGGAACAGAAGCATAGGTTTTACAAGACTATTTGAGATGGTAAGTACAAGAACAAAAGAACATAAATTAAGGCTGAGAAAGTCAGACCCTTAAGGAATTTAGGCAGAATTTCTTTTGACATAGAAGCAAATCTATAGACTGAAAATCAGAGAGTTGATATTGGGAATGGCTTTTATATATGAATCTGAAGATGTTAGACCAAAACTGTTTCCTGAGTTATGCTCAAACCACAGATCATGGCTTCTAATTTACAGCAATGCACTTCAGTTGAGTTGCAATTTTTTTTTCTGATGGACTCATTTTTATCTTCTTTCAAATTAGTTCTTTAGCCACTTGGCTGAATCTGAAGTTGCATAATCCAGCAACCCCGATGCTCCCAATTTACCAGAGTGTTGCTCTCACTGGTGAGACAAAAAGTGTCTAAATGAAGCTCTATGTCACGAGACAGACAGTTAGTCCTCCTCTGACTTGATAGGTTGGATCCCAGGGATACTGAACAGCAAAGGTATTGCTTACTATATTGGGCCCTGGGCTTGTGGTTCTTTTTGAGGCAATAAGTGTTGAAATTCCCCATTGATTCCAAAGACCACTGTTGTTATTATTATTGCCAACTACATTGATAAATTCTTTATTACAAAAGGTCCCTATTGTTGCCTGTGCTGGTAATTAGTCTTGGTAAATGAGTAGTTTGGTTAGTATGTGTGACATATTCAAAAAGGAAAGAGATTATTCCCAAAATGAAAGGAAACTTGAGCTAGCAGCTGTAGGATGGGAGGGAGTTGAACATGTGTGGAGGAGGAAAGAATGGAAGAGGACCAGGATAGGACAGCATGTGTAGAGCTATATTTTTAGCAGAGCTAGCAGCAGGGTGCACAGGCACAATCCCACTGGTATAGGGAAGATCATCATTGGAAGAGGCTGGAGGAAGAACCTAGATCAGACCAGAACAAGTCAAGAAGACAAATCATTTAAAAGGAATTTCAAACATGCCCCACTGAAGCAAATGGTTGCCAGTGGAAGAAATCATGACATCAGAGGCACGTGGGGTGAGATAAAGAGTCAAGACAAGGATCCAAGCAGTCAGTTCATTTTCCCTGTTCTACGCTGCAAAGGGAAGAGACTAAAACTCACATTAAAACTAATGAAAATTTGGGGCTGGAGAGATGGCCTAGCGGTTAAGAGTGCCGACTGCTCTTACAGAGGACCCGGGTTCGATCCCCAGCACCCACATGGCGGCCGAGAATCGTCTGAAACTCCAATTCCAGGAGAACTCCAGCTCCAGGGGAATCCGACACCCACTTCTGAACTCCGCGGCATTGCACGACACGGGTGCACAGACTCGCATGCAGACAGTACATTNAGAAAAGGAAAAGCAAACTGCTTTAAGCCAGCTCTCAAGGAAGGCACCTGAGCCCAGCACCAGGCTTTCCTGCAAAGGTGATTCACGGCTTAACTAACTCTGAAGCATCTGATTTCTTAAGACTACAAGCTCGTGCAGCTCTATAGAGCTAACAGTCTATTATTTTTCTTACTAAGAATACTTCAATGACGGCCATGCTTCTGAATGGCCATAATGAGGTTTCACCGGTTGTAACACAGACCCACGATATGTCAAGGAAAATGGTTTTAGATTTGAGCTGTTCTTCTGCATAGTCTATTCAAATAACTTCACATCAAGATTCCTCCTTCTTCTCTTCAAAATGCACGTTGCTTCATTATGGGACACAGAACAACTCCCACTGATGTCTACATCCTAACTTATGATGTTCTGTACCAGGCCAAAGGGATGTTGCAAGTGCAAAGTTAAGAAGATGGGATGGTACATATCTCCAATTATCAAGTCCTCAGTAGGAAACAGGAACATCTGGGAAACTGACAAGAAAATGTAAGGAATTTTGCTGAAGATGAGGAGGGGCACAAGCCAGGAAATACAGAGGGCTTCCAGAAGATGCAAGGAACGACTACTGCCAGAAGATGCAAGGAACGGCTCCTGCCGGAAGATGCAAGGAACGGCTCCTGCCGGAAGATGCAAGGAACGGCTCCTGCCGGAAGATTCAAGGAACGGCTCCTGCCGGAAGATTCAAGGAATGGCTCCTGCCGGAAGATGCAAGGAACTACTCCTGCCAGCTCCTGCCAACTTCTTTATTTTAGCCTACGAGAGACATTTCTTACTTCTAATCATCCAGAACTGTAGAATGTCAAGTTTTAAATCATTTTAGCCACCAAACTGACAGCAGTAGGAAACTAATGCATTCACCTGTCCTTCCTTCCCTCTACATTCTACCTTCAGCAGGCGGGCTGGCAGGCCCTGTTGACAAGAAGTTTTTCCATTCGACATCTCACACACACAAGAGAATAGATCAGTGACACCCCTTCCTCTAGATCCTCTGGGGGCTTTTGTGCCCGTCTACCAGGACTGTCTCCACCAGACAGTGAACGTTTTCCTGCAGGACAAGAACTGCTTCTTGGCATTTTTGTTTCCTCCGATCTCCTGCCTAGCGCAAGCCCCCTAAGATGCTTCTAAATGAATCATTTCATCCACTGAAAATGATCTCGATTTCACCTGAGATGGTGAGCATGTGCTAAATGAAGAAAATGGGGTGCTAATGGTTCAAAGTGCACCCGTGTGGGAATTCTATCAGAGAGCAGCAGTACCGTACAGAACATCTTAGGGCTTCGTTACATGGCGCGGCTTGTCCCACTGCGCCTTCTGTGCTCCCTGGTCTTCCCCAAGATGAGATCAGCTTCTGTCTTGGCTACCATCCCTGAAGATTACTAACATTATTGCAAGGCAATACACTTGCCAATGTTCATTTGTTAGTTATTTTGTACCAGCCATAATGCCAGAAAAGGACCTGTATCTTTTAAAAATTATTTTATTGGATTGAGAGAGCGCGTGGCCACGTTGCAGAACCCGGTTCGACCCAGCACCCCCATGCGGCTGAGACCGCTGTAATCCATTTCCAGGACTCCAGTTCAGGGAATCCGAGACCCTCTTTACCTCCGCGGCATTGCACGACCGTGCACAGATCTGCATCAGACAGTACATTCATACCCTACAAAAATAAATAAAAATAATAATTTATTTATTTTTATTATTATGTGCATGTACGTCTGCATGCAGTTGGGCCCATTGTGCAATGCGCGGACAGAAGAGGTCTCGGATTCCCTGGAAACTGCTCTCTGGAATGGGTTCAGAGTCTCATCCCTGTGGGTGGATCGAACCGGTCTCTGCAAGAGCGTCGCACTTTTAACCGTGATCTTCGTTCTTTTTTTTTTTTTCTTTTGTCGTTTGGCGGTCTCCCGTACCCGCTGTCTAGAACTCGCTCTAACCAGCTGGCCTTGAACTCAAAACATCTGCCGCCTCTGCCTCCTGAGTGCTGGTTAAAGATGTGTGCCACCACCCGGCTCCTGTATCATTTTAAAATATGAAGTTTCTATCCATATTGATAAAAGAAAAAGTTACCAAACAATGCATCTATTTTTCTGAAGGAAAGGGGAAAACTGGCTCATTGAGGGAAATAAGATTCTGAAGGGAACAGAAGCATAGGTTTTACAAGACTATTTGAGATGGTAAGTACAAGAACAAAAATTAAATTAAGCCTTAGAAGTCAGACCTTAGAAATAGGCAGATTTCTTTGACATAGAAGCAATCTATAGACTGAAAATCGGGTGATATGAATGGTTAATGAATTGAAATTGACAAAATTTCCTGTTATCTAACCCATCATGGCTTCTAATTACGCACACTTGCATTTGAGTTGCAATTTTTTTTTCTGATGGACTCATTTTTATCTTCTTTCAAATTAGTTCTTTAGCCACTTGGCTGAATCTGAAGTTGCATAATCCAGCAACCCCGATGCTCCCAATTTACCAGAGTGTTGCTCTCACTGGTGAGACAAAAAGTGTCTAAATGAACCTCTATGTCACGAGACAGACAGTTAGTCCTCCTCTGACTTGATAGGTTGGATCCCAGGGATACTGAACAGCAAAGGTATTGCTTACTATATTGGGCCCTGGGCTTGTGGTTCTTTTTGAGGCAATAAGTGTTGAAATTCCCCATTGATTCCAAAGACCACTGTTGTTATTATTATTGCCAACTACATTGATAAATTCTTTATTACAAAAGGTCCCTATTGTTGCCTGTGCTGGTAATTAGTCTTGGTAAATGAGTAGTTTGGTTAGTATGTGTGACATATTCAAAAAGGAAAGAGATTATTCCCAAAATGAAAGGAAACTTGAGCTAGCAGCTGTAGGATGGGAGGGAGTTGAACATGTGTGGAGGAGGAAAGAATGGAAGAGGACCAGGATAGGACAGCATGTGTAGAGCTATATTCTTAGCAGAGCTAGCAGCAGGGTGCACAGGCACAATCCCACTGGTATAGGGAAGATCATCATTGGAAGAGGCTGGAGGAAGAACCTAGATCAGACCAGAACAAGTCAAAAAGACAAATCATTTAAAATAAAATGCCCACGAGCAATGTTGCCAGTGGAAAATCATGACACAGAGGCACGTGGTGAATACAAGAGTCAGACAAGGTCAAGATCAGTTCATTTCCTTCGCGCAGGAAGATAAACTCAATTAAAACTAATGAAAATTTGGGGCTGAAGGCCTGCGTTAAGATCGACTGCTCTTGCATAGGACCGGGTTCAATCCCCAGACCCACATGGCGGCTGAGAACCATATTTGACTCCATTTCCAGGGGAATGCGACACCGTGTTCTGACCAAGGTCTGCACCATTGCAGACACGGGTGCACGACCGATGCAGACAGTACATCGTACACATACAATAAAAATAAAAAAATTTAATAAAAAATTTTAAAACTAATGAAAATTCTAAATAATAAAAAATACATCTGTGGCAGGATTAATCCACTCTCAGAAGCTAATGAGATCGCAAGCAGTCGAGCAACTTAATAAATCTGCTCAATTTCAAAGAAAATGGTTGAAAGGAGAGACGGGGGATCTCTGCTTCAGAGCTTCTTCCTAGCATGTCCAAAGCTCTAGGTTCAGGTCCTGGTACAATCAGCCAACCAATCAAATGAAACACTGTTAGTCTACCAGACTGGCACCAAAACAGCTAAGGTGTTGTCTCAGTCCATTAGGGATGGCTCGTAAACTATAGGAAGTTAGCTGAGCCTGGTGGTGAGAGCCTGTCATCCACATTGAAATAGACAGAGGACGTGATTTAGGTCAAATCCGCAACAGGTGAACCACTCCAACAAAAGGAAATGATATTCTCACATTAAAACTTACTATTGTATTTGTCTCTAGATAGAGAATATCCTTTCATAGTTCCTTTGCCTATCAATCAGTTAATATGCTTTGCCTGTTTTATAGGAAATACCACTGTAACAATTGTCTAATTTACAGTTAGGAGTGTTTCATACCATCATTTTTCTTGTTCCGAAAAAGGGGGAGAGGTATGAAGGTTTATCAGTATCTGGAGGGTAAACTTCATTAGGGCCATTATAAACAGTCAACCCAATATTATTCAGAGTTGCTCAGTGTCTGTGACTCAGGCGTGAGTTCCTCTCCTAATGTGCAGAGGTCAACCTCGCTGGCCCCAGTTATTGCAAGCATAAGTGTAATGTTTCAGCACTTAGATTTTTGACCTGTGGGAACATGCATTTCTTTTCCCATTGTTAGTTTGAAGATCAGAAAGATTGAAAATTTATCAGTAGGTTTGGAACACATAGTTTTTCATTTGTATCCCAGAAGGATAGTACCCCACCTCCCCACTCCCTCTTTTTTTTTTTTTTTAGTTTTTATGTTTGACCTATAGATGCGATTGTATTAAATACCCATAAACAGAGCCAAAGGCATAAGCTTCATTAAATTTACCCCCAGCTGTTCTGACTGTTGCACTATGGAAGAAATTAAGCTTAGTTCTTATTTCCTACAAGTAAAAGATGTTTTTTTATTATGTATTGTGTATCAGAAATATATAGCCATTTGTATCCTTAACCCAATAAATATAAATAAACCATAGAATTTCCCAATTAGTTTAATGATACCTTCACCAAAACGGAACCTAAAATAACTATCTAAACAATTCCTAAGCCTAATATCCTATATCTGGAAAAGCTTGGGCAGGTTGAGTACCCTGCTAAATTAAATTTTACCCAAAAACACTTTGCTCGTAAAGCTATATGACTGACTAGACTATACTATTTGGTAAGTAAAATTAAGTAATTCCTTTAAAATTGTCCACAATAAAGAAAGGTTACACTGTGGTTTTCAGAAAATTCTAGGGACCAACCAATACAATATAATAAACAACTGAGATTTATATTCCCAGTTAGTTCAAATGCAGTATCTAGCTCCTTTCTTTTTTTCGAGTACAAGCATCCTTCATAAAACCAATTTGCAAGGTTGGCCACAGCCCACGGCCAACTCTTCCACCATTCAGCTGGAGGGGCATGACTGTACAATCCAGTTGATCAAATAAATGTCCAAACTATATTGCTTTAGTTTCAACATTCACCCATCGCAGCTACAATACCATCCCCCTCCACGGATGTCTAGGCTTAGAGAGGCACAGTGGACAAGAGCACAATAGCTACTTTGTCTAGATAGTCGTTTTTAATCTAATCATTTGGGTTTCCTTTCTTGGGCCTGACCAATTGCCCCAGAAGTTCAATCTAAATGAAGCACAACAATTAGACATATAGGTATAGTACTAATTGTTATGGTGGTTACTTTGGTATAGACACAATGTTTGGATGGGTTAGCCCGGATACTTTGTTTTTCCCTGGAGAGATGGACACTTTAGAGCCAAATTCAAAAGTAAGTGTTTTATATTGTGTAATATAAGCCAAATATTTATACAGGGAAAGCTTGACAATCAGCATGATTATTTGCATAGGAGGTGGGCAGGGATTACAACCAGCGCCCACCCCCCCAATTTAAAGGCACTTTTCCTTTAAGTGGGGATATATGCAAGAGGAAAAGGCAGTAAGTCCCCGTTGTCGAAGAACCTGGTGTGGCAGTGAAAAATGTTTTGAGACATCACTTGCTAATGTGTAGTACTGGCCTTGAAAATGCGAGAGCCAGTTACCAAAGGCCACGTAAAGCATACAGCAAACCATTGGTCTCCCGAGAAAAAAGACGTCCTCGTCATATCAGTCACCTCACATGCCTGGAGATACTGGGCAACAGTGGCAAGCCAAGTGTCCCTATATTATATCCCAAATCTAGTTTGGCTATTAGCTCTCTCTTGGAGGGAATAACTCACAGTGTGATGCCCACAAGCTTAATGTCCCTAATGCGTTAGCGATGTTAAAGCCACAATAGAAAATTGTCATTACCCTTTAATAAGAAACACAAGTTGCGGATTGCATACTATCCAAGCATCTGTGTCTATGTCACAGCTTAGCTTGGCATGAATAATTAGGTACTGCATAAATGACCTGTACATTCCAATAGCTTGTGCTTTGTTAGTATGACAAAAAGGGTTCATGGCGGGGGCTGGAGAGATAGCCTACGGTAGAAGCGCCGACGCTCTGCTTACGAGACCCAGGTTCGATCCCAGCACACCACATGGCGATGAAACCAATCATGAACTCCAATTCCAGGAGAACTCCAGTTCCAGGGGAATCCGAGACCCCTCTTCTGACCTCCGTGGCGTTGCATGACACGGGTGCACAGACTTGCATGCAACAGTACATTCATCACATACAAATAAATAAAAAAAATAAATACTGAAAAAAAAAGGGGTAATCACAGGGGAAAGCTGTCACTCCATGAGGGAAACAACCTAAGCAGACTTGAGTCCAAATGACAAACTCCAAAGAAATTAAGATGTTTTCTTCTCATCACTTTGCCCTTTCCTAAGCCCAAGGAACAACCTGGGAAGAGGAGGTGGTAGATTGTAAGGGCTGTGAGTGGTAGATTGTAAGGGCTGTGGAGAGATAGGGGTGAATCATGAGACTACAGGAATATAGTCTGGACTCCTGATTGATCAACATGCCTGTGCATACAAGCTTCTCCAACTGGACTATGGGAACCTTGGGTTGTTCAAAATTTGGATATAGATACTTGCAAAATGTACCAATTACCTAATTGTATGACATACTGAGTAATATCAATGTTAACTGCAAACAACTGTGTCATTATATTGTAGAATCCCTTAAAAAAATAAAATAATAATAATAATAATAATAAAGATATTTCTCACAGTACCGAATACTGAAATATCTTAGTGCCAAGATGCAATGTCTCAGGAAGACATAAATATTTACACCATAGCAAACCTTAATGCTGATAAGGATGTTATATGAAAATATTCTTTTTTTAATTTTATTTATTTTTATATGTGTATGAATGTACTGTCTGCATGTAGGTTTGTGCACCTGTGTCATGCAATGCCACGGAGGTCAGAAGAGGGTCTTGGATTCCCCTGGAACTGAAGTTCTCCTGGAATTGGAGTTACAGATGGTTCTCAGCCGCCATGTAGGTGCTGGGGATCGAACCTGGGTCCTCTGCAAGAGCAGTCGGTGCTCTTAACCGCTAGGCTATCTCTTCAGCCCATGAAAAATATTCTTATATTCACAAGTAGGTGCTTAAATTGGAAAAGGTAATCAAAAATAATTCATTTATGCCAGACAGACATGGTGGCACACTCCTTTTAATTCCAGCACTCAGGAGGCAGAGGAAGGTGGATCTCTGTGAGTTCAAGGACAGCCTGGTCTACATAGTGAATTCCAGGATAGCTAGGGCTACAGGGGGACCCTGTCTTGAAAGGACCAAATAATAATGATAATAATAATAGTTATAAATAATTTACTTAATTTGTTGAACACTCAGTATTTGCTAGGCACAGGCATTTAGAAATTCTTTTCCTTTTCCACCTCTTCCTGTTGCCAAACAA
Organism: Rhizomys pruinosus; assembly: GCA_009823505.1. Classification (NCBI taxonomy): domain Eukaryota; kingdom Metazoa; phylum Chordata; class Mammalia; order Rodentia; family Spalacidae; genus Rhizomys; species Rhizomys pruinosus. The sequence goes on from VZQC01005840.1 coordinate 4,700,458, forward strand.
TCCTCTTTTTTAATTTTTAAAAAAATTGTATTTATTTATTATTTTTATGTGTATGAGTGCACTGTTTGCATGTAGGTTGGTGCATCCATGTCATGCAATGCTGCAGAGGTCAGAAGAGGGCGTTGGATTCCCCTGGAACTGGAGTTAAAGACATTCTTAGCCGCCATGTGGATGCTGGGAATTGAACCCAGGTCCTCTGCAAGAGCAGTCAGTGCTCTTAACCACTTAGCCGTCTCTCCAGCCCCCAAACAGTCCTCTTATTGTGAATGAATATTTGTGTCTCTCCAAACTAAGTGTTGAAATCCTAGTCCATAAAAGGTCATTATTTTAGAAAGTGGGAATTCTGGGAGGTGATTAGGAAGAACTCTCAAGAATAGGACTGGTAAACTCATAAAAAGGACTGCTGGGAACTCACTAGCTTCTGCCATGTGAGTATGGGGTCTTACCAGACTCCAGTCTCCCAGTACCTAGATATCAGGGTTCACTGAACTGTGAGAAATCAATGGTCATTCATCAGTCAAGCTGATTATGCAAAGTTAGATAAGACATCCTCTCTAGGCAAGGGTGAGGACACAGCCTTATCCCTCTGTTTTCTTCCCTTTCGAGCCATTCCTAAGTTTTACGTTGCACTTTTGGAGCCTTGTATCAGATAGCTTAATGCAGGAAAGTATGATGGGTGATATTGAATCCATGTTTAAGTTAGAAAAATTGAACTATATGGCCTCAAAAATGAAAATAAACATTTTTCATAAAACCTGACCTCTAAACACAATCAAATGCTTCATCTGGCACCACTCAAAACCAATAATCTACTACAACACTAAAGGCAACTGTGTCAGACACTACATATACATGAAATCATGTGTAGTAGAATTAGCTGGTGATTTGATGATAACTGGGAATACAATGAACAGTCTCCTTATTGGGTGATCTTAGGATCTGACCTTGCTCCCCCAGTGTGCCCCTAACTCAAGCTCAAACAAATTGATACCAGAAAGAGCTAATAGCTAATAATAATGTGTTCCTTACACAAAAATACTTGCATTCTGAAAAGGACAGTGGAAGAGGATACTTTTTCCAAAAGGAATAATATGGTTTTAGGTACATAAACATGGTAGCGAGTGGCGGGTGGCTTTTGTCTAGCTTCTTTTTATGCAGCGGGCCTTGAATTCTGTCTTCTTCAGAGTTATTAAAATAGGGTGGTCTCCAAAAGTGCTCCACAATATCCTGGATGCTCTTTTCTCTTCTGCATGTTTTTTGAAATAATGTCATCTGTGTACATAGTTCAGCAAATCAAATCAAATCATCATTTACTAAGCATGTAACAGGAACCTTGCACAGGACCACTTACATATTATCTCTCATTTAATCCACATAATCACTGTGAGGTAGCTACTGTAACTTTTGCTATACATGAGAAAAAGGAGTCTCAAAAAGCATTGGTAAAATGAAGATTTAAATTCAAGTCTGACTGATGACCAGCACCCACAGTACTGTACTCCAAACACACAGGACAATACTCCAAAACACTTACTGGCCTGGGGGAGATTCAATGGCATTTACAGCCTTGTGATTTAGACTGGAAAGTTTCAGAGCTCCTTTGTCATCCTTGTAGTACATGGTAGTAATACCTCTTTAATCTACTTTATCATTTAGCTACTTGAAAAGCACTTTTAGGTACATCATCTCACTTGTTTATTAAAATTTCCTAACGAGAACATCATTCTTGGTTTTATTCATAAACTGTTGACTAGAAAGGTGAGTACTAAATTTACGTGGCTGGAAAAGATGGACAATTTGTAGATGGGGATGAAAGAACATGAACTGTGGTGTGCTACGAAGCACCACATAGGCCAAACTCAGTGTTTTCACTCCCATGGATGAGCAGCCATGCCTACAGGAGCACCATGGGAAGTGGGTCTATCTACCCACCATGGGAAATGAGTGTACCTAACCACCATGGGAAATGAGTCTACCTACCCACCATGGGAAATGTGTCTGCCTACCCACCATGGGAAATGGGTGTACCTACCCACCATGGGAAATGGGTCTACCTACCCACCATGGGAAATGTGTCTGCCTATCCACCATTGGAAATGAGTCTAACTACCCACCATGGGAAATGAGTGTACCTACCCACCATGGGAAATGAGTCTACCTACCCACCATGGGAAATGAGTCTACCTACCCACCATGGGAAATGAGTCTACCTACCCACCATGGGAAATGGGTCTACCTACCCACCATGGGAAATGGGTGTACCTACCCACCATGGGAAATGGGTGTACCTACTCACCATGGGAAATGAGTCTACCTACCCACCATGGGAAATGGGTCTACCTACTCACCATGGGAAATGAGTGTACCTACCCACCATGGGAAATGGGTGTACCTACTCACCATGGGAAATGAGTCTACCTACCCACCATGGGAAATGGGTCTACCTACCCACCATGGGAAATGGGTGTACCTACTCACCATGGGAAATGGGTGTACCTACTCACCATGGGAAATGAGTCTACCTACCCACCATGGGAAATGGGTCTACCTACTCACCATGGGAAATGAGTGTACCTACCCACCATGGGAAATGGGTGTACCTACTCACCATGGGAAATGAGTCTACCTACCCACCATGGGAAATGGGTCTACCTACCCACCATGGGAAATGGGTGTACCTACTCACCATGGGAAATGGGTGTACCTACTCACCATGGGAAATGAGTCTACCTACCCACCATGGGAAATGGGTCTACCTACTCACCATGGGAAATGAGTGTACCTACCCACCATGGGAAATGGGTGTACCTACTCACCATGGGAAATGAGTCTACCTACCCACCATGGGAAATGGGTCTACCTACCCACCATGGGAAATGGGTGTACCTACTCACCATGGGAAATGGGTGTACCTACTCACCATGGGAAATGAGTCTACCTACCCACCATGGGAAATGAGTCTACCTACTCACCATGGGAAATGGGTCTACCTACCCACCATGGGAAATGAGTGTACCTACTCACCATGGGAAATGAGTCTACCTACTCATCATGGGAAATGAGTCTACCTACCCACCATGGGAAATGAGTCTACCTACTCACCATGGGAAATGAGTCTACCTACCCACCATGGGAAATGTGTCTACCTACCCACCATGGGAAATGAGTGTACCTACCCACCATGGGAAATGAGTCTACCTACCCACCCAAAGCAAAGGTGGCAAACCAGAAGTCAAGGCCAGCTTTGAAGAGTCCACATCTTTTTCCTTAAGAAACGATGTCTAAACAGATTAAAACATGCTAAACAGATTAAAACATTCCAAACTCATACCAAGACTTAAGTCACATTCTAAAATATTTCTTTTCCATTTTAATTTTTTTTTCTCCTTGGTAAATGTGTTGGATAGCTTTACTTGACATACCTTGGTAAAGGGAGCCTCAATTGTGGAATTGCCTCCATTGGACTGGCCTGTGGCCATGTCTGTGTAGTATTTTCTTGACTGTTGAGTGATGTGGATAGTCCTACTCCTGGGCAGGTGGTTCTGTACTGTATAAGGCTGAGCCTGGGCCTGGGGGGCAAGCCAGTAAGCAGCAGTCCTCCGTGGCCTGTGCTCCAGCTCCTGCCTCCAGGTTCCTGCCCTGAGTTCCTACCTTGGGCTCCCTCAGTGACGAACTGTGACCCGGGAGATATAAGACGAATAAACCCTTTCCTCCCCAAGTCAGTAGTGGTCAGAGTGTTTTGTCACAGCAATGGAGAAGAAACTAAAACACTAAAATTTTTTCATTTAATTAAAGCCCTGTCCATTCCCAACCTTTTCTCAGGTACTTCCCAAAGTACAAAATTACCTCAGACAAAAATTTATCTACTCAGTCTTCAAACTACAACATTCTCGAATCCCTTTTCAATTTTAAATCTCTCCAGTATATCTGTTTTTTAAAGCTTTATTCCTGGTTAAGGAAAAACTAGATGGTATTTGGCTAGAATTCTAAGAATATACAAGTTCTGGGGCTGGAGAGATGGCCTAGCGGTTAAAAGCACCGACCGCTCTTACAGAGGACCCGGGTTCGATCCCCAGCACCCACATGGTGGCTGAGAACCGTCTGTAACTCCAATTCCAGGAGAACTCCAGTTCCAGGGGAATCCGACACCCTCCTCTAACTTCTGCGGCATTGCACGACACGGGTGCACAAACCTACATGCAGACAGTACATTCATACACATTCAAAAATAAATAAAAAATTTAACAAAAAAGAATATACAAGTTCTATCTTTTCCATAGGGACAGGAAGACAGGAAACACACAGGGAGAAATGGTAGGAGGGGAACATAATACTGCTCTCTTAGTAGCTGGATGTGTATGTCTTAGGTGAGTCCTATTACCCTTCTACTGTTGACCCTGAGGAAACCCCACTGGCCTTTATCCTACATTTGTATTCCAGGAGTACTAGTGACAACTTCGGATTCCATTCATGGACATTTTTCTTCTGTCAACCTCCCAACACATAACAAATTGTATCTTTAGACACCATAAAAAATGGAAATTTAGCATATAATAGGAATAAGCTGTAGTTATGACACAGCTAATATGCTCTGTCCTTTCAGGCCACTCCATCCTATGGGCAGCTTCCCACACCGACAACTGTAAAGCTAGCAACAAAGTTGCTGGAAGAAATGCTCACAAGATGGGAATAGGCGCACCTAAGAGCAGATTCCCTCCAATGGAATGGAGTGGACAAATGATCAGGTGTCAGATCCTAACAGCAGATCCTCTCCTGAAGAAATGGAAGGTCTGCAGAGTTAAATACAAAGTCAGGGGTTCAAGTGGGGCCCACAAACTCTCAGTGCCTCGGTGCTAGATACACAGTCAATCTTTGAACAGATGGAAAGTAGCTCTTCTCTCCTTGAGAAGACAGAAGAACATGAGAAATGTGATGCTTCGTTTTAAATTTTCTCTTTTCAGTCACTTTTCAGCCATCTATTTCCCAAATGTTACAGAAACTTAATGGTATAATAATTCAGTATGTGAGAAGATACAGTCAGGCCTGAATACCAAAGATCCAATTACTGAAGCACATACCACTGAGGTTTTTTTAGTTATCAGTTTTGAATGTTCTTTTGTGGCCACTCATCTACAGAATTTGAAATTTTTCCAGACCCTATCTTGCTAATTCCATGCATTAAAAACTGAAATGAATCCAAATTTCCACTTCCAAAGAAACATGTAATACCAAGGATGATTATTATAATAAAATCTGGATGCACATAAGCTGGAGCCTGGGATGTTTAAATTATCCTTTTAAAATTATGTAGTAATATTTTCCCTGTGGCCTTTATATCCAATGGAATCACAATTTTAGAAAGCAAAATCAGGAAATCCAGTATATTTCCTCTGTGATTTTAAATAGGACTCAGTTTAAATAATTCAACAGAATCTTAGAGAAAGTATCCCAAGGTCAAAGACTGGTTTCCCACAGATGTATTTTGTTTAATGTAAAAACTTTGTTTTTACATTAATTTATTTATTAATTTATTTTATGTGTATGAGTTGTTTGTCTGCATATGTGTGTGTGTGTGTGTGTGTGTGTGTGTGTGTGTGTGTGCATCCATGTAATTCAATACCTATAGAGGCCAGAAGAAGGCAACAAGACCCCTGGAACTGGAGTTATGGATGGTTGGTTGTTAGCTGCCATGTAGGTGTTGGGAATTGAACCTGTGTCCTCTGTAAGAGCATCCAGTGCTCTTACCACTGAGCCGTCTCTCCAGCCCCAGTGTTTACATTTTTTTGTCTTTTTGAGATAGGGTCTCCCTTTAGTCCCAGCCAGCCTGGAGCTTGCTTTGTTCAAGACTGGCCTTGAACTCAGAGTGATCCACCTGCCTCTGCCTCCTGAGTGCTGGGATCAAAGGTATGCACCATCACACCTGGCTCCAGTATTTACATTTTTAAAAAATATGTTCCCAGCATTCGAAACTCAGGAAATTTCTTAGACAAGTAAGTCCTGGCTTCTCTGTTAAATTGGGTGCTTTGTCCGTGATATGTAGTATTTGTCTACAGCCTCTCTGATGTGGACAAGAAGAAGGGCTGTTCTCTGCAGACAAAGGATTCCAGCACCCACTGTTTCCACCACGTGTCCCCAGCCTTCCCAGTCCTTGGAGAGATTAGAACACATACCACAACAATAGCTTTCAACTAAGGATCTTATCAGGACCACCTGAAAGGGACTCTCCATGCCATTTCCCTTTCACCCTAAATATCCATGACAGCCAAAGCCTTAACTATTATCAAGACCATCAGTGAACTAGAAAAGAAAAAGTGTTACTCTTTCCCAAAGATGTTAGTTTATGTTCCCTCCTACCACAAAGGTAATAATAAATTTTGCTATTGAAGTGTGTCTGACAGTCAAAATCTTCCATCAGTTTGCCTACTTCATTCAAGCAACCCAACAATACAGAAATAGAAAAAAAAGTCTTTCAAGTCCAATTCATTTCACCCTGAGAAAACTGGCAAATTATTCTAATAAATGGTCCAAGCAACAGTTTGCATTTAGGATAAAGTTTCACTTTTTGAAGTTGTGACCTACACTTTGCATCTTTGCTAGAGAAAAAACAAAAAACAAAACTAAAAATAAAATAAGGTTCTAGCCAAAGCAGTTAGTCCCATGAGTCCTTCTACATGAGAGCTGGATTTTAATATCTTAAAATAGCTGCCTTTGCAACAAACTAGAAAACAATCTAAGTTCCCAGCCTATTAAGACCAGGGCCTATGGACCACTTATACAAGCGTCAGCAGAGAGTGTGATAGATATGTGGGCTCACAGACCCTATGCCATCCCTGCTAATCAGAAGCCTGAGGTAGAGTCCAGCGCTCTGAGTTCTCAAACTCCTCCAGGTGATTCTGATGCGTACTAACTTTCAAGACTCATGGATAAGGATTCAGAATTTTCTGGAAAGCTAAAAAAAATTCTAGCCACTCAAGCCCTAATCTTGAATTCATTTCTAACCAAATCCATGGTGATACTACCCCTGTCAGTCACAGCACCCCTCTTTGAATAGCACTGATCTGAACTCAGGGTTCTCAACCGAATGTCCACAGGAGTCTGAAGGAAGCAAGAATGGGAGGATAGTCCAGGCCCTACCCAGAACCACTTGAAAGCTCCTCAAGCAATTCTAATGTAGAGCCAAGTAGAACACAATCTCTACAGTGACTTCAGCTCCCTCAGCCCACTGAGATCCTCATTTCTTCTCTGGAAACATTATTAGACCATCCATATCTTTTTTTTTTCTGTATGTGTATGAATGTACTGTCTGCATGCAAGTGTGTGCACCCTGTCATGCAATGCCGCGGAGGTCAGAAGAGGGTGTCGGACTCCCCTGGAACTGGAGTACTCCTGGAATTGGAGTTTCAGATGGTTCTCAGCTGCCATGTGGGTGCTGGGGATCGAACCCCGGTCCTCTGTAAGAGCGGTCAGCGCTCTTAACCGCTAGGCCATCTCTCCAGCCCAGACCATCCATATCTTAAGAGACAATGTGGCCAATGATCTCAGTTGTTCTGGTCATTTTCTCAAAGTGAAGTCTCTCATCAGTTTAGTGAGAATTGTGCCGAACTGTTGCTTTCTAGTTCTTCTTAGATTCACATTTGAAGACAGTGTTATTTGAGGATAACTGCTAGGGACAGTCTAAGCAAATATTTCTGCCAGTAGTAGACCCTATGGCTGTGAAAGCCAGACATCCTCCAAAGAACACATTCCATGGCAAAAACTCTTTTGGCTGAGGAAGAGATACACAGATGTTCTCATACTCGCGGTGCCACTGCAAGGTCTTTCCAAGCAGCTTCAACAATCCCAAAAGAGATGTGCTTAATCCATTAACTTAAGTCAGCACATCAGGAGAACCTGTCACAGAATCCCAGACACTTAAGGCAGTTGTTTGAGGAGAGGGGCTCTTACTGTACAAAACCATTTTGGAAACTTGAAAGAAGTTTTGATGAGAAAAGATGTGGGAAAATGCCAATGTTTGTCCAAAATATTTCTTTTTAAAAAATATTTAAACGAATATTCTATAGACTCCATGGATCAAAACATTGTACGATTTGAGGTTGTTGTTTTTTTTTCTTTCCCCTGAAGAGGTGTGTGCTACTGACAGCTCATCAAACAAAGGGAAGGAGCAAGAGCAGAAGAATGCATATTCATGTGTGATAACAGAGTAAAAAGACACTGTAGGAACAAATATTGATAAACAAATATTTTCCTAGAGAAAGTGGTATGTATATTTTAGCTTCATAAAAATACACTTGAAAGAAGAAAAAACTTTTTTTTCAATTTTAGCTTTATTAGAACAACAAGAGACTTTGTGTCTCCCATCAAAGCACACCCAGACTCTTTTGTCATGTCTGAGAAACTATTGATTCCTCTATTAAATTGTGCTATATGGAAAAATCTTGACAAGAGCAGTATCATTTATTAGACTAACAAATATGTTAGTTGAACCAGCATTTGGAGACTCCTAAAATCCATTATACAACTGCAGCTCTTTTTCAGAGACCAGGATGTATTACGGAGACCAATTCTCAGAACACAGTGTGACTAATTTACTGGCACATTCCAAGAGACCATTATATCTTAAGAAGTATAGAAAAATTATAACCTTCAACTTTGGAGAAAATCACCAACAGCTGATGTGCCTGTACCGAGCACTCCACAAGCCAGATCTCAAGCTCCTAGTATTTCCGCCCTCAGCATTTTCTGATGCTAAATTTCCTACAAAGGGAAACAAACAAGAGGAAGGACTGCAAATAACAAACTGAAAAGGTAATCTGAGCAATGTTTTGAGGAGAATACACAATTAATAGGCACAAGATGGTCAAGCCTTAATCCAAGACTGCCTGATCATACCTGGGCTTTCCACGCAGCCTAATCCACTCTTTGCCCTGTTTCATCCCCAATTCAGTTTTTCTATGGACAATGAGACCATAGAACTCATGTAAGCCCTAAAATAATACACCCTACTCCTAGATAAACACATTACTGTCCCTGGCCAGCATGGTCCAAGCTGCTTCACCTTGCTAAGCCATTTCCTTTTGCAGAGAAGGGAAGTCCAAAGAGAGAATGGAACCTAACGAACAAGACATCAGAATTCTGTAGCCGAGCCAAGCTCCCAGTGTTATGTGCATCGACCACTTAGCCAACGCCTCTCTTCATCTGCTGCAAATTGAGTGAAAGAAATCAAGCCCCATTTTAACTTATAACATTCCTGTGACAACCTAGGACATTCACCTAGAGATTTTCTGGACATTATTAAGAAATTAATCTCTCTTCCACAATCAGCAAATATCAGTATCTAGGTCAGATCCCCTGGAACTGGAGTTAAGGATGGTTGTTAGCTACCATGTGGGTGCTGGGAACCAAACCCAGGTCCTCTGCAAGAGCAGCCACAGATCTTAATCACTGAACCATGTCTCCAGCCCTGGAAGGTGATCTTTGAAAGGACTGACTTCTGAAGGCAGCTAGAAAACATTCTGAAGATGCCCGATAACTCTCTCCTGAGAGTAAAAGACTCAACTACTTGCCAGTCTTTTTAGCCTCTGGATGAAATGTCCTCATGAAAACAGTGGAACTTGATTATAAATCCCCAGTGAACCCAGTCTTTGGCCACATCAGGTCAAGAATTCTGCTTGACCTCAATAAGACTAGACAATTGTGATGTCTGCCTTAGTCAGCATTGTTTGTGCTGTGTGGCTGTGCAAACTGCAAGAGAAGAAGCAGGTAGGAGAATGAAAAAGGAGAAAAAGATGAAAAGAGAGAACATAAGTGAAAAGAAGGCAGGAAAAAGATTGAATTCTTTAAAGAGGTAGAATGCTTACCCACCCTGGAGCAGTTCTTGTTACCCTCTCTGACCTTGTGGTCCCATGAAGGGATTGCTCTGCCCAGCCCTGAGGTTGTTCCATGTGACTAGTCAGACCAGAGTGAGTGGTGATGATACAGAGTGTTTCCTACCAGCACAACCTCTCCACAGTTCCACACCTGAGACAGGGACAGTGGAAGCACCTGCTACAGGAAGCCCTTGGGCCATAAGCTAGGAAAAGCCTGGAATGTTGTGTCAACATATGGAAGACTTTGAGCTTGAGTATCACCCAGATCTCTAGACAATTTTGCTTCAGTAAGAAATGAATTGCACCACGTTAAGCCACTGAACTTTCTTTAGGGGGTGTTTATTACTAAAGCACACCCCAGCCCCTTCTAGTTACCAGAAGAATAAAGAAGGAAGTAGAGAAGGAATTCTTGAGCAGAGAAAGAAGAGAAGCAGAGGAGGACAGAGAGAAAGAGAGGAGGAGGGGGAGGAGGAGGAGGAGGAGGAGGAGGAGGAGGAGGAGGAGGAGGAGAAGGAGGAGGAGGAGGAGACAGGAAGCAGGGGAGGCAGGGGGAAGAGGAGACTCAAGTGTGATGACCTCACATGTGAACTGCCTTACAATAAAGCAGCTCCAAGAGCACAGGAAGTCAGCAGGGATATGTGTTTAGTAACATTTCCAGAGGGGAAAGTCAGTGCTCATAGGCCACAACTTTACTGCTGTGATACATGTGTAGACTTATCTTTCTGTAGAGTCACACTTCATGCAAGGCATGTGTATTCATTTGTTAAATATTTACTGAGCACCTACTAAATGCAAGACGGTACAGGGAAGCAGAAAAGACCAGCACAGTCATGGTCGATGGCCTTGTGGCACCTATAAACTATTATTTCCTTTCCTTTTAACTGTCAGGAGCCCCTTCCAATTGCACCTAGCAGAAGGACAGAATGACTACAAACCTCAGGCACCAGCCAGTGACAGAGTTGAGAACAGAGCACAGGAATCTGCTTTGGCTGGCTCTTCAGGAACCTACTATAGGCTCCTGATAAGTTTATGAACTACTTTTCTGTTGATGTAATGGAATTACCTAACATGAATATATTTAAGGAGGAAAGGTCCATTACTTCAGAGGATTCAGTTCTATGTGCTAGATTCTGTCTTTCAGTCCATTCAATCCAGAGTGTGGTAGGACAGAGCAGTTCCCATCAAGGAAGGGCAGGAAGCAGGAAGGTGGTACTCCCTTGGCAGGAAGCAGGAAGATAGTGCTCCCCTGGCAGGAAACAGGAAGGTGGTACTCCCCTGGCAGGAAACAGGAAAATGGTGCTCCCCTAGCAAGAAGCAAGAAGATTGTGCTCCCCTAGCAGGAAGCAGGAAGATAGTGCTCCCCTGGCAGGAAACAGGAAGGTGGTGCTCCCCTGGCAGGAAACAGGAAAATGGTGCTCCCCTAGCAAGAAGCAAGAAGATTGTGCTCCCCTAGCAGGAAGCAGGAAGATAGTGCTCCCCTGGCAGGAAACAGGAAGGTGGTACTCCCCTGGCAGGAAACAGGAAAATGGTGCTCCCCTAGCAAGAAGCAAGAAGATTGTGCTCCCCTAGCAGGAAGCAGGAAGATAGTGCTCCCCTGGCAGGAAACAGGAAGGTGGTGCTCCCCTGGCAGGAAACAGGAAGGTGGTGCTCCCCTGGCAGGAAACAGGAAGGTTGTATTCCCCTGGCAGGAAGCAGGAAGGCGGTGCTCTCACTGGCTTGTTCCTTGTTCTCCATTTATTCTGTCTGTGTCACCAGCCCATATGATGGCATTCACTACTCACCTTCAGAATTGTAGTGGTTTGAATGAGAATGCCCCCTTTGGGCTCCAAGTACTTGGACATTTTTCTCCAGTTGGTGGCAATGTTTTCGGAGTTCTTAGAAGGTGTGGCCATGCTGGAGGAAGCACCTCACTGGGGGCGGCAGGCTTAAAGGGTTTTTAAAGCCTTGCTATCTCTAGTCGCCCCTGCTTCTTATCCCTACTTGAAAAGCCTCTGCTTTCTGTTCCTTTCCGGGACTGCCTCCCACCTGTCTCCCTGCCATGGACTCTAATTCCCCTGGAATAGTAAGCGCAAATAAACTCTTTTCATAAGTTCCCTTGGTCAGAGCATTTTATCACAGCAACAGAAAAGAAACTAATACAAGGATGGATCTTCCTGTTCAGTCAATCGTCTCTAGAAGAGTCTTCACAGACACATTCACGGCTGTGCCTCACACATGTAGGTGATTCTACATCCACTCAGCTTAGCAACGAAGATGAACCACAACCAAGAGGAACCTCCAGCTCTGAGGGTCAATTTCTTCATCTCTGACACAATAAAGTTGGGTGTAATGAGCTTCACACCACTTTGTAGTCTAATAATAATAATAATAATAATAATAATAATTTGTCAATTGTGAGGCACAGATCCTGGAGTATTTCATTTAATCTTCTCATCGGTCCCCACCTGGAAGGCATTATCATTCCCAGCTTATGAATGAGCCTCAAAGACAGGAAGAGACTCAAGCGCACAGATCGAGTAAGTGTCACCTTGGAGCCACGATCTAGAGGGACAGCTGATCAAGTCCTAAGCCCAAACACTGGACAACCCTGCAGATAACTGCTGCCATAAAACATGCCTTTTACTGTGGCCAGTGAGACAGCTCAGCAGGTAAAGGCACCTGCTGTCAAGCCAAGCCTTCTGAGTTGAGTTCCATCCCCAGGACCCACATAGTGGAAGGAAAGAATCGACTCCCATAAATTGTCCTTTGACTTGACTTCCACATGCCTGCTGTGGCACACGTAACCTCCACCCCCCCACACACACACACACATGCACACGTGCACGTAACAATTTTTTAAAGAAAATTAAACATGAGAGACAAAAAACAGATGTTAAAATTCTCTTAGAGATATTAATACTACATCCCCCTCGAGTCCTAAAAGAATGTGCCTGTCAGGAAGAAACTGGAATGATGATTTCCATCCTTGCTAGAAAATTAGAAAATGAAGCACTTTCATTCGGGCTGTATAACCTTCCTCCTTTGTGTTGATCTGATTATCTTATTTGTTTCACAGAAAGGACCCATCTTTCTCTGCTCCTGTGACCACTGGAACAACCTCAGACCCTTCCTTTGGCACCCTCAGACCAGTTGGGTTACTGACATTTTGCAGCCCGTGGATTCTGGGTCTTCAAGGCCAGGATTATCTTGCCTGAAACACCTCTATGTGTCACTCTTCATTTCAACCAATGTTGGTTACTTGTGTTTCTATCTGTCCTTAGAGCTAAATAAGAAAATAAGCCAACAAACAGGTACAGAAATTTTTCTCTAGTCTTGTAATGGAACTTCAAGCTTACTAGGTATTTGGTGAATCTTGAAGATCTAACTTCTTAATTAAAAAGTTGTTTCAAAAGAACACGTGAATTCTAAGTAACTGCCTACCTATTCCAAATACCATGCCTAGGAACTTGTCAACAAGAGAAAGGTATGCAGAGGAAATGAGACCACAACTATCAGGAGGAATGAGACACCTTACAGTACATAACCTGGAGGGTGGGCTGTTCTATGACACTGCAACTGAACAGGTTATTCTAACAGAGAGTCCACTGTCAGAGGGTACCATGCACAGCCTCATGCCCATTCTGTTTGTCTGCACAGTATGTCTGTCTGGTGCAGCATCTTAACAAAAAGCTTCCATGTGGCTTCAGTATCTTTTTGAACAGATTGCATGTAGAATAAAGACTTTAACCTTGTCTTGAAGTCAGATAATCTGGCAAAACTACATGCACCTCTCCTCTCACCCTGAAATTGTGTGGGAAGTAGAGAGAGGCAGCTGCCCCAGGTAGCAGGGTGGGGGGGCTCTCAACAGTCTCTGCCATCCTCTGACATCTCACACACTGGCCTGTAGCCGATTTGTTATTTCCCTGGATACTACAGGCCCTTTAGTCTGTTTGTTTAATCCAGGTTGCTTGGTAACATAGGGAAAGCAAGGAGCTTCTGCAATAGCTGCATGTGTCGAAAGCCTTTAAAAAAACTCCTGACCTGGTAGCTCTCTTCTCCGTTATTAACTCTACCTGGCATTCTGGCATTCTAACATTGACTCTGGACAGTAACACTCACCAAGACACCAGGCTGAGTCCAGTCTCCCACTCTCAAATGATACCATGATCATCTGCATCGGACCTTGCCTTCTGATCTTGGGTGCTGCTGTCCATAATTACTTCAGATGTTGGGTCAGTGCTACAGGCAGTGTACTCAACCCACCCATGCAGTATTCACGCTCATCTCATACATCTCCTCCCCTTGTACATTTTGTTCCATCTACACTGGGAAGCAGGACAAACAGATCATTGCTAGGATGAAAAGTGAAGAAAATGAGTTGGTAATGGGTAGGTTAGAAGGGACTTCTGACTTCTGATCCAAGTGACAAGAGGAGCAATGGAGTATGTGAACACAGGATTGACATGATCTGACTTGTTTCTAAAAATCATTTATGACATGTACATGAACATGGAAAAGATTCTTCTCTGCAGAAAGACTTGAAAGCAAATCTCAATATCTGTGATCTGATCAGTGGATAAATCAAATGTGGTTTATCTACACAATGCAATGTTTTGCCAAAATTAAAAGGAATGAAATCTGAGTGTGGTAGTTCACACTGGAGATCCCAGCATTCAGGAGGCAGAGGCAGGAGGACTGCTGAGAGTCCAACGTGGACTACACAGTGAGACCGTGCCTCAATACAAAAACAAACAATAACAGGGGGATGAAGAATTTATGCATGCTACAATATGGATAAATTTAAAAGCCAAATATGAAATAAAGGAAGCCAGACACATAGAGCATGAGTTCATGTATGTGAAACAGCCACAAGGTGCAAGCGCAGAGACATGAAGAGGACAAGCTGTTTTCTAGCACTAGAGATAAGACTGTGGAGAGACTATAAATAAATTGGAGGTGGTTTTATTTCCATTGCTGGCCATCAAACCCAGGGTCTTGTGCATACTAGGCAAGCACTCTACCTCTGAACAACATCCCCAGCGCTTTGTGCTTGGGGATGGGATCTCAGTGGCCTAGGCTGGCCTTTAATTCCCTATCTTGCCTAGGATGGCCTGGAACTCAGGATCCTCCTACCTCTACCTCCCAAGTACTGGAAGAAGTGTGGGCCACCATGCCCGGCTGAGGAATTTCTAAAACTGGATTTTGGGGTAGCTGTGCTACTCTGTCAGTGCACAAAAAAATAAATAAAATGAATTGTATACTTAGCACAATTGAATTTCATTATAGATAAAATCATACTTCAATAAAGCCTCGGTAAGACTGTGGGATTTTAAAACATTCTGGCTGATTTGTATAAAAATAGACTTCAGGGAAGAGGGGTAAAATGAGGGAGCCCAAAGCTCACATAACTTCCCAGATCAAAGTAGGTGATGACTTGGGTGTGATGTCCAGTGAGGTGGTGAGATGTGGTCAGACGCTGGGCCCATCTTGCTACAGGAAGAAGTGACAGAATTGAACACATGACAGAGGAAGCAAGGGTGACACCTAGGTGACAGCGAGTCACAAAGTTGCCATTACCAAAAAGGAGTGGAAGTTATGAGGAGGTGAGATGCCGTGAGGCAGGATAAGGAGTGGAAGAGGATGGAATGCAAAAGCTCAGACAGTCCTTGAGTAAAAGGCACAGGGTCAGCGCTGTGCCTCACCTCCCACATCACCCAAGCTGCTGGCAAGATGCAAAATTACACCCACGCAATATGTATGCAAATACTTATTCCTGCTGATAATTGCAAAGTACACATATACTGCTCAAAATTAGGAAAGCACTTCTGGATAAAAACCCTAGAGTAAAGGCTAAGAAAACAGTGCAGATAAATGGCAAAAGGAAAGAGTACCCACTCATGTTCATGAAGTGGCATTCGGTAATCATGCAAGGGGGTTCAATGCTGCACCAACGTTAATCATTCCCAAATTAATGTGAAACAAAATTCCAACTAGAAAGACTGACTTACACAGATGAGATAGAGAGCCTTCCAAAAGACAAGCCAACACACACATCAGCATGGACCTAACAACTTCTTTTGGAACATGGAATGAAAAGTAGCTTCTTAAGGAAAATAATAAATAAGCTTGGGCCACTCTTAAATGTAAGAAAAGAGAATAGCTGTTGCTCCCAACTTTCACAACAAATACAGTTTAGTTTATAATAAAAATGAAAGAACTTTATGGCAGCACTTTGTCCATATAAGTCAAAATGGCAAATGTGTATGCCTTCAACCCCACTGATTCTATTCTTAGAAATGTATGTCAAAGAGATATTTGGAAAGTCAATAAGTACTGTTCTTCATACTTTTTTCTATTACCACTAATAATACAAAATAACAGAGTAATGCTAATAAAATAAAAGTAATGAAAAGACCATAAATAGGATATTTTAAATAAATTAAGACATATACCATGCAAATACTATTCAATCACAAAAATAATGAAGTTATTCTATATTTACTAATATGAAAAGAACATTAAGGCACATTGCTAAGTATCAAAACAAATTTAAAACAAACTTGTGAGTTTTATAAATTTAATAAGTCTTAAAGAACCCAGCATCTAAAATATAGGCCTACTTGAAACATAGAAAGTCATGAGTGCTGTCGTGGGTAAAGAGGGGGCAGGCAGGGCTGAGAGTAGACAGGGACAAAGATGTCTGGAAGAATGCTCATAAAAATGTTAGTCCTGATTATCAATGAGCAAAAAAAAACAAAAAAAAAAACCTCTCTCTTGGAGTCTATAACTAACAAACTGAGCCTATCTTCTTCCCCATCCAACTTTAATGAGGAGCAAAGAACTGGCAGTTGAGTTCTGGTTCCTTTAATGGAGCCATTCCTGGGACTTAGTAAGTGCCAGGTTTGCTAAGAGACAAGAGCAAGAGGTTCAGGGTCAGAATTTGACACTGAGCAGAGCATCTATGAGCCAGCGGGGCCCAACTTAGAAAGATGAGCAAAAAACAAGTCCTCGATCTGGAAGATGAGAGTGGAAAACAGGGGGAGAGGGCAGGAAAGAAAGTGGGCAGCAGCGGCTAGAACCCCACAGAGGGAGGCCGGCTGAGGGCGGTAGGTAAGGGAAGGTGGGCAGCAGCGGCTAGAACCCCACAGAGGGAGGCCGGCTGAGGGCGGTAGGTAAGGGAAAGTGGCAAGGCCAGGAAGCCAGACGGCTAGCCTCCAGCTCCACTGCTCACACGACAGCCCCAATTCATCATCAGCGAACTGGTATGTGGAAGCTGAAAAGTTGACCTCATAGAAGCAGAAGTTAGACTAGTGGCCAGCGCCTCAGGAGTGTCAGGGAGAAGGAAGTAGAGAACAGTTAGGTTGCAGGGGGGGTCCAGTTGGACTGGACTGGAGGACTAACTTTAAGTTATTTTAATTTGTTTGTGTGTGTGTGTGTGTGTGTGTATGTGTGTGCACATGTGGAGGTCAGAGGGCAAATTGTGGGAGTGGTTCTCTCCTTCCTCCATGTAAGTTCCAGGAACTGAACTCAGATTGTCAGGTTTGGCAGCAAGTGCCCTTATCCACTGAGTCACAGGCTCTGGACGAATAACTTCTAATGTTCTAGAGCACAACAACAACTATAGCTGACAACAATTAATTGTGTATTTTCAAGTGGCTCATAGAGAAAGGACTTTTAATTTTCCAAACAAAAAGACATGATAAATGTTTGAAGAGATCTTGATCATTGATGTGTATTGAAATCTCATACTGTATACTCTAAGTATCTAAAATTATTATGTGTTAATTAAGAATACATTTTTAAAGAGAATTATTTCTCAATAGCAGCTTCCTATTTACCTCAGTCATCAAACTTTGACCTCTCTGGAGGGTGTGTTTCCTCTTCTGCATGTAGAAGCACCTTTTTCTCTGCTGTTATGAGAAAACATTCACAACTGACAAGCAGCCTTTGAACCCTTCCTTCTGAGTCCCAATGCCTAAGTCAAGCAGCCAAAGTCACTTCAGTTCAGGGACTCTGTGACTCTGTGACTTTCCTATTCTGAAACTTAGCCACATTGGCCAGATGACATGCCTGAAATAACATGTGTCACAAAGCCTACTGTGCTAGACAGCCCAGGCCTTTGAATGGCCTCTGAAACATCCCTGTTCCTCTCTTTCAAGATCTGTGTTCTCCATTCCTGCCCAGCCCAGTGAAAGAGCCTGAGTACAGACATTCCTCCATATTTATGAAGGATTGGTTGCAAGACCCCCTAAATCTGTGCTGCTCAAGTTTCTTATATAAAATGATATATTTGCATATAAAATCCCTACATCCTCTTCCATAATCAAAACCATCCCTAGATTACTTACTTAATCTAACACAACTAAATGCTATGTAAATAGTTGCTGTGCTGTACTGTTCATAAAATAATGACAAGAAAAAGCCTGTAGGTGTGCAACACAGATACAATTTAAAAACAAATACTTGCAATCCTCAGTTGGCTGAATTCAAGATATAGGACTATAGATACTAAAGAACAATTGAATTTTCTTTACTATTACACTAAAACCACTCATGCTTTGTGGTGTAAGGCCCTCCCTCTGTTTCTCTTCTTGCCCCCACCAAAGTGAGGAAATACCCCAGGCTCATTTTTTGTGGGAGCTATAATTATAGAACAGAGCTTTAGGAATCAGTAATGTGCCCTCCAGTTAAATTTCACAGTGAGCAGTTTAAGGGTGAGCAGGCCTGGCACAGGGAAGAGCCATCTACCAAATCATACCTTTGTGCAGTCAAAACTGGGTATCATTTTCAGGCCCATATCCCCAGGAGTAAAGCAAGGGGGAGCTCCCGCCTCCCTGGCTGGCTTCTGGAGACCTTCCTGTCCCTGAGACTTGGGAAGGAAACCAGCCAGGAAGCAGAGGACCCAGCTCTGGCCAGTGCTGGTTTCCAAGGCTCTCTTTGTGTAAGTCTATTTCTCTCTGTAGCTTTTCAGATGCTTTGTGCCTGGGCGCTGATTTCTGAGAAAGGTGGGTAGAAACAGGGAGGGCTGTAACTGTGCCTGAAAACCATTTCAAACTGTGTTACAAGCCGGTCCCGCCACCCAGAGGGCCCCTATTTTGCTCTCTACATGGTTCTGAAGTATCTTCAAAGCACTCAATTAAAAAATGTTGCTTCTATAAAACTCAGGGCAGACTATTATGGAGCAAACAGCTGCCATGTGATTAGAAGCACAGGAAATGTTCTGAGGAGGGGATGCTTGATGCTGTTAATTTCTTCCTTCGTGGTTCCAAGCATGGTACCCAGAAAACAAAGTAGCGTGAGAGTTTGTGCCGTTTTTATTTTCAAATCTACAATTACAATTATAAAAGAATTGTGTATTCATTGTAGAAACGTCTGCACATACAGAGAATTGTAGAGAAAAATCAGACCAGTGATTTTAACACTTAGACTCAACTCTTTTGGTGCTTTATAGTGTATTTTGGTAATGCCATAATTTTTTCTAAATTTTGAAGATACTGTTGAAATACTGTACCTAAAACTTGAAAATCACATTTTTTGCATAACATTGCTTCATAACGATTTCATGTTATTTTAAAACTCCGTACAAATGCTATTTAGTGGCTATGTACTATGCAGTCATTTGGTTGTGCCGATCATTAGCTCGTAATGTTCCCAGGAAATAATTTTGTGGTGAATATCTTGGAGTCTTTCTTGGTGACACCAGATTACATCTTGAGGACACCTTTCTAAAAATCACAAGTAGAGAGTAAATTCTGGTTTGGGTTAATTTAAAAACAACATAAATTTTTTTAAAAGTACAAGTGCTCAAAAAAAATCCCTTAAAAAAATAAATTAATTATTAATTAAAAAAAAATTAAAAGATAATGTAATAGCCATTCTTAAATTTGAACTGTGTCCTTTCATTATAGTTTACCTTTAAGTATATATTATCAAATATTAATATGCTAGCAAATATTAATATGCTATAAAATATTTCTGCTTTGAATTCATAGTTTAAAATCCTAATTCTATTTTAAAATGTTCACAGTAACTATCTTTAAGAAATGGGTCTTGTTTCTTTTCTGCTTTTCTTTTCTTTTATTGTATTTATCAGATTTTTCTATAACATAATACCACTTTTATAGTTTTTCATAAATATTAAAGTTTTTCAGAGACTATGTGCTCTTATACTTTACATTTCTAGAAAAGGCCACTATAGATTATGGATACTGTTTGTCCACCTGTATATTCAAGAACACATTAGAGAAAGTTGAATTCCAGGGTTTTTTTTTTTTATAATTTAAGTAGATTTGCACAAAAGCACCTAAAGTTATTTATAAAAATGTGTTATCATTTCCTTAGTTTCTCCCACATGATTTGTGTGAACTAAACAATAAAGCACAGTTTTCCCTAAGATAGATCTGGGCGCACAGACATACATAATTTAGCATCCAGCCTTTTTTTTACTTTTATTTATTCAGTTATTTTTATTATATGTGTATTTTACCGGCATATATGTAGTGCACTTGTGTCATGCAATGCCCCCAGAGGCCAGAAGAGGAAATCAGATCACCTGAAGTTGTTAGCCCCCATGTGGGTGTTGGGAATTAAACCCCAGTCCTCTGCAAGAGCAGCCATTGCTCTTAACCACTGAGCCATCTCTCCACCCCCAGCACCCAATATTCTTGAAAACACTTCATGATTTGAAGAAGGAAAATGAAACTGAACAATGTTCTGCAAACGCACTGACACATTCATTGTCATTGCTGTGACTGATAAGCAACAAAGGGAGCATTCAAGGATTTTACAAAGCCTCATCTCATGCACACAAGGTTTGGGAGTAAGAGTCAACTCAGGCAAGAGGTTTCTCTTGGCAGGAAGAAAGGAGAAATCATTTGTTTTTTATTTTTTTTTTAATTTTATTTATTTATGTTTGTGAATGAATGTACTGTCTGCATGCAGGTTTGTGCACCCGTGTCGTGCAATGCTGCAGAGGTCAGAAGAGGGTGTCGGATTCCCCTGGAACTGGAGTTCTCCTAGAATTGGAGTTTCAGACGGTTCTCGGCCGCCATGTGGGTGCTGGGGATCGAACCCGGGTCCTCTTTAAGAGCGGTCGGCGCTCTTAACCACTAGGCCATCTCTCCAGCTCCAGGAGAAATCATTTTTTTTTTAAATGCTGTGATTGGGGATGGAGAGATGGCTCAGCGGTTAAGAGCGCCGACTGCTCTTGCAGAGGACCTGGGTTCGATCCCCAGCACCCACATGGCGGCTAAGAATCGCTTTAACTCCAGTTCCAGGGGAATCCGACACCCTCTTCTGAACTCCCCGGCATTGCACGACACGGGTGCACAAACCTACATACAGACAGTACATTCATACACATAAAAAAATAAATTAATTGCCGGGCGTGGTGGTGCACGCCTTTAATCCTAGCACTAGGGAGGCAGAGGCAGGCGGATCTTTGTGAGTTCAAGGCCAGGCTGGTCTACAGAGTGAGTTCCAGGACAGCTGGGGCTACAGGGAGACCCTGTCTTGAAAAGACCAAAAAAAAAAAAAAAAAAAAAAAAAAAAAAAAAAAACTTAATTAAAAAAATGCTGTGATTGTGAAAGAGAGAATGGAAAGACTTAAATAAAGTCAAAGGTGGTGGATGGATACAGGGAAACGATGGTTTCTGGACACAATAAGGCAGTTGCACATATGACCTCACCGCAGTTGTGAGAGCATGCGCAAGACCTGTGGAAGTCCAAACCAGCCAAAACTCCAGTATGGAGAGTTCGACAAGAAACCCCAGCCCTAGCTGAGGGTCTATTGACAATTAATAGCTGCTGGGAAATGGGGAGTTGATTATCTTATAATGCCAGATAGGATGGGGGTGGATCCACACCCAGTAGTATTTGGAGAAGACAAACAGACTCAATAGGCCTTTAAAAAATAATAACAGAGAGCGTGAAGTCCGGGGAAGGGCTAGTAAGGTGGAGTGGAGATGGGGAGGGGTCTGAATATGACAGTTACATTGTATGAAATCCTCAAAGACCAATACAAATATTTTAAATTCTGTGGAAGAAAGAGATGTCTCTATAAAAAGACAAAAGAGGGGCTGGAGAGATGGCTCAGTGGTTAAGAGCACCGACTGCTCTTGCAGAGGACCCGGGTTCGATTCCCAGCACCCACATGGTAGCTAAGAACTGTCTTTAACTCCAGTTCCAGGGGAATCCAACGCCCTCTTCTGACCTCTGTGGCATTGCACAACACGGGTGCACCAACCTACATGCAGACAGTACAGTCATACACATATAAATAAATAAATAAATAAATAAATAAATAAATAAATAAATAGACAAAGGGACAATCGAATTAGGAAACATTCAGAGGAAACTGCACTACAATATCATCGTTAATCTTTCTCCATGACTCCTGAGGTTGCAGGAAAAACATATTTCCAAATCTCAGAGAAAAGAAGACTTTGAACAAGTATAGCTACAGAGATTCTGCTTGTCTACATAAAGTCAAATATACTCACTTTCCAGTTCAGTCTCAGTAAAGAACACAGGTCTTAAATCAAATATAGTTTGTAATAATTGAGGCTTAGTAAGTGATGTTCTTAAATGTGTGCCTGGGCATATATATTTATATCTTTTCTATTTTTATTCCATTGTTTATACTTGCAATTAGATTTATTTTGTATGCTATTATTTTTTATGGTATAAGTCTGTAGAGAAAAAGTTTTATTGACTTGGTTTCTACTATGGTTTTCTTTTATGCATGTTTAGTAAAAGCCTAGAAGAATCTATAACCAAAAACATTCACCTGGTGGCAGCTAACCAAATCTTAGGCACCGGGCCATGGAGAAGATATTCACTAAAGGACGATGATGACAAATGCAAATCTAGTAATTAAAAGCAAACTCACATTAGCTTAAATACTTCATGCCACAGTTAACTCCTGCTTCTTTCTCTGTTGCCATGGAGATGAAGAGCAGCTGGTAGGCCCCGTGTCTGTAGTTCCCCAGCTAGCCATGGCTAACATCGCAATCACCTAGGGAATCTCTTCTAAGTCCACTTTCTCCTCCCTGAAGCCATGAGTCGGTATGTACATTGGGAGGATCACTGGCTGCCACTTTCATATTCAATTCCTTTTTTTTCAAACAAAAATTAGATTTTGAAAAACTATTTTTCTAGCCCATCGTGCCTT
>VZQC01005840.1:4728473-4795652 GCA_009823505.1 Rhizomys pruinosus
AGATCCCAGGGCTCTGAAACCTCACCGCAAGGCAGGGTATTTCTTTTCTCTTTATAGGCAAGGTCTCTCCAGATGAGACTAGAATTCAAAGTTTTTCTATTTCTATCAAATATGATGCCTTCTTTGGGGGCAAGACATCCTCAAGAACCATCGAAGGTACAGATAAGCAAGTACTTTTAAGAAGCTTGATACTGTAAGAGCTTCTATCAGTAAAATCCTCACAATTAGGGAGACGTGAGATATTGGTTTTCCTAGGTAGTAATTCACATTTCCAAAACTGGCAGCTGGGTTCTTCTGTAGACTCTTCACTCTTTTTTAATCTGATCACTGACACCTACTAGGAGATAGTATAAATCATATTTATTTCCTTTTTGGCAAGTTTTTTCAAATATTATTTGGCTTCTCTATGCTTAACAATTTGAATTAAGTTAAAGTCTAATAGAATCAGTAATCAGAATTTATAAGCTAAATATTTCATTAGGCCTAATCTCTTTACCAAAAATATAAGTTTTAAAGTAGGTATAAGAATTTAAGCAGCAACGACAACAAAAAGAGATAACTGAAGATTTATTGGGCTGGAGAGATGACTCAGCGATTAAGAGCACTGATTGCTCTTGCAGAGGACCCAGGTTCGATTCCCAGCACCCACATGGTGGCTAAGAACCATTTTAGGCTGGGTGTGGTGGTTCACAACTTTAATCCCAGCACTCGGGAGGCAGAGGCAGGCAATCTCTGTGAGCTCAAGGCCAGCCTGGTCTACATAGTGAACTCCAGGCTAGCTGGGACTAAAAGGAAACCCTATCTCAAAAAAAAAAAAAAAAAGAATTTAAGAAAGAAATAAAGAAGTGAAGAGTGGGAGGAAACCCAGCGACACATCTGACAGAGGTCTAATGTCCAGGTTGTATAAATCACTCAAAAAGCAAAAGAACAAGAAAACAAATGGCCTGAATCAAAAGATGGTGTAAAGAGCTGAACAGAGGCTTCACAGAGAAGTAAAAATGGCTGAGAAACATCTTTAAAAGTGTTCAACATCACTAGTAATTAAGGAAATGCAAATTAAAACCACTTTAATTTTTATCTTACCCCAGTAAGACTGGCTATGATCAAGAAAACAAATGATACCAAGAGGTTGTGGGGAAAAGGGAACACTCATCCACTGGTGGTGGGAATGCAAACTCATCCAACCCCTATGGAAAGCAGTATAGAGAATTCTTAAAAGGCTCAAAATGAACCTACCACTTGACCCAGTTATACCACTACTGGGTATATACCCAGATGATTCATTATATTGCAGAGATACATGTACAACCATGTCTACTGCCACTCTTTTCACAATAGTGAAGAGTTTGAAGCAACCCAAGTGTCCCTCAACTGATCAGTGGATAATGAAAATGTGGTACATCTGCACAATGGAGTTCTTATGCAGTGGTAAAGAAAGACAACATCATGAAATTTGTGGGTAAATATATGGAACTAGAAGCCATTATGCTAAGTGAAGTAACAGAGCCCCAGAAAGACAAACAACATATGGTGTCCCTCATTTGTGGATCCTAGCACCAAATTCTTATATGTAACCCAAGCTTGATGCTACTATAGATATAACTTGAAGTTTATGTCTCTATTTTCCCAAGTTCTAAGATTTATAAGAATCAATCTGTTCTTTGAAAGTACATTAAAGGGGGCTGGAGAGATGGCCTAGCAGGTAAGAGCGCCGACCGCTCTTGCAGAGGACCCGGTTCGATCCCCAGCACCCACATGGCGGCTGAGAACCGTCTGAAACTCCAATTCCAGGAGAACTCCAGCTCCAGGGGAATCCGACACCCACTTCTGACCTCCGCGGCATTGCACGACATGGGTGCACAGACTTGCATGCAGACAGTACATTTGTACACATACAGAAATAAATAAAAATTAATAAAAAAAATTAAAAAAAAAGAAAAAAAAAAGAAAGAAAGAAAGTACATTAAAACATACAGAGTAAGTTCCAGGACAGCCAGGGCTACAGAGAGACCCTGTCTCAAAAAGACCAAAAACAAAACAAAACAAAACAAAACAAAAATCAACTTGCTATGTAACCTGGGAATGTAAAGTTATATTTCTTTCTGCCTGCATGCAAAATTACTGTTAAAATGTGAATCCCAAACGTGTTTTGAAATTAACCTATGTCTTGTTTTCAGACCTTGTCATTTTGGTATATATGTTGAGTGTATATATTCATACTTTGGAGTAATATAAAATTAAAGGGAACAACAAAAACAAAGAAATAGAAAGAAGTATAACTAAACTGAACTGTTGTACTCCTCAAACTAAAAATATGTAACTGTCTTAGAACATAAATTTGAAATTCCATGTCTACTACAATTTCTGAACATTGACTACTGGCAAAACTATACTACCGTGCTTTTAACAGTAATGTGAAGTTTGTCAATGTTACTACACTGTAAGTTTGCCATTCACTCTCTTGCAAAATTCTCCAACCTATACAAAGTCTTTCGATGTAATCATGTTACTTCTTAAAGAAAGTGATGTTAATAAAATCTTTCTTAAAAAAAGATTTAAGAAATAAAATTTTTTGCTTGGGCTGGAGAGATAGATAGCTCAGTGTTTAAGAGCACTGGCTGCCCTTGCAGAAGACCCAGGTTTGAATCCCAACCCCCCACAT
Organism: Rhizomys pruinosus; assembly: GCA_009823505.1. NCBI lineage: Eukaryota > Metazoa > Chordata > Mammalia > Rodentia > Spalacidae > Rhizomys > Rhizomys pruinosus. The sequence goes on from VZQC01005840.1 coordinate 4,731,136, forward strand.
GGTGGCTAATATCATCCATAATTCCAGTTCCAAGGGATCTGACACCCTATTCTGTCCTTCATAGGCATTGCACGACATGGGTGCGCTTACATACATACAGGCATAACACACATATAAAATAAAACACATAAATAAATTTTAACTTTTAGCTGATTTAAAGCACAAAACTGTTAATAAATACATTAAGCTTAGGGGGTATGGTAGTGCATGCCTTTGGTCCCAGCACTTGGGAGGCAGATCTCTGAGTTAGAGGCCAGCCTGGTTTACATAGTGAGCTCCAGTGTTTCTCCATGAAGAAACTTCATGGCTTGTTCATGAAACTATAAGAACAAACCCATTTCTACCATAAACCAGTATCTATAATCCATGACAGTGGTTTTTTATTTTTCTTGAACTTTTGTGTATTTCACACACTGTATCTTGATCATATTTAGACTCCCTACCTATCTGCACCCCCTCTAGTTACCACCCTCACCCCACTGGGTTTCATGTATTCTGTCATGTATGTTAAGGCCTATGGAGTCAAGTTTGTGTCCCTAGATGTCCCTCAATGTGAGTTAATCCATGACAGCATTTTATATCTAGGGAGTAAAGTGTGCTAAGATTGCAGAGACCTGGCTGACTCTTGAGGGAATGTCTAATTAAAAATAAAGCATTTGAGTTGAGCTTTGAAAAGTTGTTAGGACTTCCATGAAATAAGAGTTAAAGAAGGAATCCCAGGTAGAATGGCAGAGGCAATATTAAGTAGGTAAAATTGAAGTGTACATGTCATCAGTCACCCCATCAGCAAGCAGCATTCCTCCATGGCCTCTGCTTAGCTCCTGCCTCCAGATTCCTGCCCTTAGTTTCTACCTTGGGCTCCCTCACTGATCAAGTGTGATCTGGGAGATGTGAGTCAAATAAACACTTTCCTCCCCAAGTTGGTATTGGTCAGAGTGTTCTGTCTCAGCAATTGAAGAGAAACTAGAATACCCAGCATGGAGGAGGTGGGCAAGAAGCCTCAGCCCCAGCTGAGAATGTATCAGCAATCCATAGCTGCTGGGAGAGAGAGAGTCAGTTTCTTTAAGGGTGTGGTGCTGGGTAAGTGGACCGAGCTCCTGGAGATGGACCCACTCCCCCCAAACACTTGGGAAATACAAACGAGACTTCATAATCCATTTTAAAATAAGAATAATAAAGGGCATGAAATAGGGAGTTAGTAATATGGGAGTAAAGATGGGGAGGGAGTCGGAATATGATCAAAATACATTGTATGAAATTCTCAAAGAATTGAAAATATTTTTAAAGATAAAGCAATTGATTTTTAACTAAACATGACAGAGTGTAAACTCCAGATGTGTGCTTTTTCCTTTCTAAGTCATTAGACTCCAGCAATACACTTGGTCGAAAGAGGCTGTCATTTCTCAAAGCAATACATGAACTCTATTTGGGGGTAGTTGTCATATTTTGCTACCTATTGCTCTGAATATTCATAATGGTACTGGGTTTTTATCATTGCAGACAAGTCTAGACTCTTGGAATGAGTCAAACTACTTGGAGCCAAAGTTGTTGATTAAGGTGAGTAATCAAGCTTAGAAAACCATTTGGCATTAAAATAGTATTTGAATATAAATATGGAGACATAGTTTTCTTTCATTATTTATTAACTGCCTTTGACAGGCAGCTTTACTCGGTTATATGCTGTTAAATTTTTATAATATAGTTTACTTACTAAGTAAACCTTTAAAATCTTGTTTGTATGATTTAGCTAATTTACCTAATCAGATTCATAAATGAAAATAAGGAAAACCTCTTCTCCTTGAGCCTAATTATCTAATAATAAGACCAAAAGATATGCTGCCATAGTGTTTTGATATATTATGTGAATTTATTTTAAAATTAAGTTTTGACTTTAACATCGACAACAATAAACTGTCTAGGCCATCATTTATCCAAATAAAGTCTTATTAGGAAAAATACAGAGAGATTCTTTATTCTAAATATAATGATTTTTCTCTTTGAAAAACAGAGCAGTTAAAACATAAATAACATCTTTAGGGGTTTGCCTTCTTCAAAGTATTCTTTCACTTACTTTATGAGACCTAGACACTCACTTGAGGACTGAAAAGTGTCCAGGGGTTTAGGCACTCTTAATATTTCCAAAAGGTCATCCCCATAGAGCCCATCTCTGTATGTTTTTATGAAGTCATTCAATGCAGAGGTTTCAAAGCTATCTCCCAAGTTCCCCAGAAAATAAATACATCTCATTTGAAGAAATCTTATATCAGCAAGACTCTGCCAGTAGTATTTGTACTAGTTATTTCTTAAATAAATAAATAAAACCCCCAGAAAGTCTTTTAAAACGTCATCTCAAGCACTCTGGATAGAAATGTCACATGCATGGCACGGATGGCCGCTGTGCTTGTACTGTTTCGCTGTTTCGCATTCTGAGCAAACAGAAAGGCTATTTTCCCCAAAGGGTTCAGAGGGCATACGATTTCATTTCTTCAGAAAATTGTTTCTTAGGATTTCAATCTTCTTAGCTGGAGATGACAAAACATAATATCAGAAACACTTATGCTTTTTATCTGCTGTATTTTCAAAGCATAAATAAAAGCTCAGTACACATTTAAGACAGGAAGATTCAAACTTAAGGACAAATCATATATATTGCAAAAAAGTTTTGCAATGTAAGAATGTTTTAATTTTAAAGTGTTTAAGAAATATTACTAAAAAAGACATCAAACCCTTTAAGAATATTTTGAATGGTCAGTCTCATTTTATTCAAGCAGCATTTGATTTTTCTAACTCTTGGGGTTAATGAGACAAGTGAAAAAAAATTAAATTGGATTTTTAGAAGAAGGAATTCAAATGAGCACCATTCGGATAAAGCTTCTTTTATCTATTTCTACGCACCGTGGCGAGCACTATTTTAGTTTTCAACCTCATTACACTTTTATTCATAAGGCCTGGTTTAAAAACTTTAAACCTCAAATGTTTTTAGAATAAAACAAATCAGGCATCTATGAAAAGATGAGCATAATGGCCATTCGCAGCCTAGCATGCTTCTCCACTGATCTCCACAGCAGCAGAGCAATCCCCATTAGCATAAATATGTTCTCAAGTTTCTACTGTCCTATCATTTGGGCAATAATTTGAGGATCAATTCAATTTCATGGGAATTTCACTATTCCAGGCTGACTTTGTGGGTTTGCCATATAAAGAAATTTAGTTTAAATAACCTAAGAATTCATGGAGACTTTTTTTCTGGAGTAATTGAACACATAGCCACTCATATATGTCTACCACAGACCTGTCACTAAACATGTCAGCATAGATGAAATCCTATCGGATTGCTTCTGAGGTACCAATACCCACCCATCAGTCTCTCACCCTTCTGCCTCAGTGCCTAGCTGATTTTCAAAAGTCGCACGAATAGGTATCATCTAGCAAAATATTACAGTTGGTCCCTAAAGGGACTGAAGGCACTTAAGTCCCTGTTCCATTACAGTTTCTGTCTTGGGTTATGGCGCTGCCTCTAGAAGGTCTCCAGTAATGCACTGATTTCTAATTTGGGAAAGTCAACATAGTTGCCGAGTTTCCTACAGGTAGGAGGTGTTTTATAAACTGTATCCTTGGTGAAGTGAAATAGCACTTATGTGCTCACATCTACGTAATTGCTCTGCCCAATTAGTTATGAGAAGAAGCATCAGAGAACAGATAAAAAGTTTTGAGTGCTCAGGTGTTGGGTCAGGGATAGGATCAGGAATTCATAATTCTTATGTAACTGAAAAAAAGGTTTAACAAGGACATCAGTATGTTTGAACAAGTAACTATATATTCTTGGCACTAAAAATTATTTTTAATGGTGGCAACAAAGTTGAGAAAATTTACCTGTATATGCCCAAGCAGCATTTTATACATTATGATTCATTATTGATTGAAAAGAGATGAGATTAAACAACATTGGTTAAAAGGTTTTAATAGAAAAGGTAATACATTTAAGATAATTGGAAATATAAATTATAGTCCACATCTGCTTCACTTATAATTTGTATAACAACAACTTTGGGGTTAATGGATACAAATATTCTCTACAATGTTTGTGTTGTACAGTATCAGCTTGTAACATTTTCTTCTACCAGTAGGATAATTTAACTAAAGGAATTAAGTTAGCTTCCCAAATTAACAACATACAGGTAATGATAAACAGCTTGAGTAAATTTAATGCAGAAAAGTTAACCCAGCTAAACATTGAAAGGAAGAAAAGCCTCAGACTGGTACAGGTATCAAACATCTCTGTGGATCCTAACTGTAACAACTATTTATAATGTGTCCTAATGAACTTTACCTTTCAGGTGCTGCAAAGTTTTAATGTAAGAGACTTCCTTACCTCCTTTTCATAGAACAAAGAAAAACATGATGGTAATGAAGTCATTCCCTAACTGTAAATTAGAGCTGACTGTTATAGAGGTAATCTCTTATAAAAGTGATATAGTTGCCTTCTTTAATTGACTGATAGTCTAGGAACTGTGAAAGGATAATTCTCTATTCAGAGCCAAATATAATACTAAAGTCTATATAAGCTGGGTAATTAAGCAAAATATATTAACACAGGAGAGCTCTGTTATCAGAAATGGATTATTCAGCCAAGGAGACGTTGGAATATAAAGCAAAATGGAATATAAAGCAAAACTTACCAGAACTTTTGAGACACAGGTAAGACAGTTTTCAGAGGGAAGTTTACAAGTCTAGGTGCTTACATTAGGAAATCAGAAGGAGGCTAGGTATAGTGGGATGCACCTTTAATTCTAGCACTCAGGAGGCAGAGGCAGGTGGATCTCTGTGATTTCAAGGCTAGGCTAGTCTGCATAATGAGTTTCAAACCAGTGAGGGATACATAGAGAGACCCTTTCTCAAAAAAAAAAAATCAGTAGTATCACAAATAAATAGCCTAATGGTATACCCTCAAAGGTCCTAGAAAAACAAGAACAATCCAAACCTCAAAGCAGTAAATGGCAAGAATTAAATATCAGGGCAGAAATTAATGAAATAAGACTAAAAGAATGATACATAGAATCAATCAAAGTAAGAGTGAATTCTTTGCAAAAATAAACAAGATTGACCAAGACAGCCAAACTAAGGAAAAGAGTTGATCCAAATTAATAAAATTAGAGATTAAAGTGGGAGATTATAAAATCTAGAAAATCATTCACGAATATTTTGAAAACTTATATTCAAAAAAACTGGAAAATATAAAAGGAATGAATAAATTGCTAGACACATATAACCTGCCAAAAGTAAGTCAAGAGTATATTAACAATTTCAGTAGAGACTAACATTATTGAACTAGTAGTAAAATGTTTCCCAGTGAAGAGAAGCTCAAGACCAAATAGATTCACTGCTGAATTACACCAAACCTTTAAAGATACCACCATTGTTACTCAAAGCATTCCATAAAGTACAAAGAGAATGAGCACAACTAAACTCATTCTATGAAAGTAACATTACCCTAATACAAAAACCAGATAAGGACATGACAGAAAAATGAAAATCAACATATACAACCAATTTCCTTGATGAAATAGATGTAAAACTTCTCTATAAAATTCCAGCAAACCAAATTTTAAAAAATGCATTAAAAGATTTATACACCTCAACCAAATTGGTTTCATTCCAGGAATACAAAAATTAGTTCAATGTGCACAAATCAGTAAGTGTAATACAGCACATAAATAAACTTAAGGAGACAACACAGATCATCTTCTCAATAGATGTATCTCAATAGATACAGAAAAGGTCTTTGATAAAGTTGAGCATCCCTTCATGATAAAATCTCAGAAGAAACCAAGAATTTAAAAAACATTGCTTAATATAATAAAGGCTCTATGTCATAAACCTATAGCTAAATGGCACTAAATGTGGGAAAACTGAGAGCCTAGCCTCTAAAATCTGGAGAGTGCCCACTCTCTCCACTCCTGCTCAATATCATGTACAAAGCCTTAGCTTCTGAGCAATAAGAGAAAGAAATAAAAGGGATGCCAGCAGAAAAAGAAAAAGTTGAATTGTCCTTATTTGCAGATGACATGATCCTATACTTAAAAACCCCATGAGAAAACTCTTAGACCAGCTAAACACTTTAAAGCAAAGTAGTAGGACATTAAGCCAGCATACAGAAATCAGTACCTTTCAATAATCCAATAGTAAACTTGCTGAGAATGAAATCAAGGAAAACTGTTATTCATGATAACTTTTAAAAATGCATAGAAATAAGCCAGGCATGGTGGTGCACACCTTTAATCCTAGCACTCAGGAGGCAAAAGCAAGCCGATCTCTGTGAGTTCCAGGCCAGCCTGGTCTACATAGCAAGTTTGAGGCCAGCTGGGGCTACAGGGAGACCCTGTCTCCAAAAAAGAAATAAAAAAGGACAAAAAACCCTACATAGGAATAAATCTAACCAAGAAGATGAAAGACTTCTACAATGAAAACTTTACATCATGAGAGAAGGGAATTGAAGACATTAGAAGAAGACTTCCCATGTTCATGGGCTGGCAGAATATTGGAAAATAGCTCTATGAAAGAAAATAATCCTTGGGCAGAACTGATGGTGATTTGGGCTTGCCAAGGAGGAGATTTCCAAACATGACATCTTTCAACCTAATATAAAAAAAAAATCATACTGAAGATGCTAAAACCTATGATATATGGGGCATGCATATGTGCATATTTTGGAGTGATGCATATTGGAAGGAATAACAACAAAAACAACAACAGAAAAGTCTGCATCAAAGAACTGACTGAAACGGTGAACTTCTGCTCGAAACAGTAAACTTCTGCATCGAGAATTTTGAGAGAAACTGAGAAAAAGAAAAACGTTTGGTAGAATGCACGAACTCTGGTGGGGTGGGGGGGAGGAAAGGGGGCACGGGTCTCAGCTTGATTCGTAATATAACTTGATTTGTATGAAATGCACAGAGCTTCAATAAAACATTGGCAAAACAAAAAGAAAAAAGAAGGAAAATAATCCAAAGATTTGATCCAATCTCCATCAAAATCCTACTGGCATTCTTTACAGAAAAAAAAAAAATCCTAAAATTCATATGGATGTACAAAAGACCTCATATATCCATAGAGATCCATAGCAGAAAGAGCACTCACGATGCCTGAGCTCAAACAAGAATACAGAGCCATAGTGACAAAAAGCAGGAGACTGGCAGAGATACAGAGCGTGGAACAATAAATAACAGAGGACCCTAAACTAAATAAATAAAATAAATCCACATGGTTACAGCCACCTAATTTTTGACAAAGCAAACCTGTCAAAAATGTACATTGAAGAAAGGTCAATGTCAACAAATGATGCTGGGAAACTACATTTCCATATGTTCAAGAATGAAACTAGGGGCTGGAGAGATGGCTCAGCGGTTAAGAGCACCGACTGCTCTTGCAGAGGACCCAGGTTCGATTCCCAGCACCCACATGCCTACTAAGAACCATCTTTGACTCCAGTTCCAGGGGAATCCAACACCCTCTTCTGACCTCCGCAGCACTGCACGACACGGGCGTACCAACCTACATGCATGCAGACAGTACACTCATACACATAAAAAATGATAAATTAATTTTTTTTTGTCATTTTGAGACAGGGTCTTCCTGTAGCCCCAGCTGTCCTGGAACTCACTCTGTAGACCAGGCTGGCCTTGAACTCACAAAGATCCACCTGCCTCTGCCTCCCAAGTGCTAGGATTAAAGGCATGGGCCACCACGCCCAACCTATAAATAAATTAAATTTTTTAAATTTATTTTTATTGATGCTTTGTGTATTTCATACATCATTTTCCAATTCAGTTCAGGCATATATCCCCTTCCCTTCCCCCCCACCCTACCCTTACCCATCGCAGATCGTGCATTCTGCCGTAAGTTTTCTGCATCTTTCTCTGCTTTTTTGTTTTGTTTTGTTTTCATTTTTTTTAACAATAGGTGATAATTTGTGAGTACAAGCATCCTTCATGTAAAACCAATTTGCAAGCAGTTGTGCCCAAACCCACACAGCTCATGGGTCCCACCATCCTGAAAGGGGGGGCTTGTATGTTCAATCAAGTTGATCAAATGAGTGTCCAGTCTATATTGTTGTAGTTTCACCATTAACCCCAATCGAAGCCCTTACATTCTACCACGCCCCCTCTTCCGCAGATTGTTCCCTAGGCTTAGAAAAGGGGCACAGGTGGATGAGAAGCAAAACACTCTACTTTCTCTGGAGCTGATGTCTTGGTCTCTAGTCAGTTCTGGCTGTTTTCTTTCATGGGCTGCCAGCTTGTCCAGGCATAACCTTTCGATCCTACTAATGAAGCACATGCAATTAGATATTTAGGTATTTAAACAGTATAATATATAGCCTTTCGATCCTACTAATGAAGCACACACAATTAGATATATGGGTATTTAAACAGTACTAATTGTTATGGTAGGTTACTTTGGTATAGACACAGATGTTTGGATGGTATGTCAATTCATGATCTACATTTTCTTCTGTCAAGTATGGCAGGGTCTTCGTGTGGTTTATAACATCTCCTAACCATTAGAGGATGTAAGCTTGTGACATCAGCCGTGGGTTATTCCTCCAAGGAGAGAGCCAATAGCCAATTAGATTTGGGATATACAGACATATGGCTGCCACTGCTGCACAGTATTTCCAGGCAGATGAGGTGTAGCTGGTGCTGACGGAGGAGTCTTGCTTGACTCAAGGAGACCTATATTTGCTTTATTGGTTTAGTGGTCTTTGGTAACACTCTCTGGCATCCCAGAGACCATCTGTATACTTGCAAGTGCGGTCTCCATACATCTTTCCCATGTTTATATCAGGTCTTCAACAGCAGGGCCTTATCGCCTCTCTTCCTGCAGATATCCCAGTTTGGAGGCAAGGAGCCTTTACCATTTGTGGGGGCTTGGATCCCCTGGCCAACATCTCCTTGGTAGAATAATCCATTGTTGATGTCAGAGCTCCTGTATTAATATATTTTGTTTAAGTGCATAGCTTAAGGAGACTTTAGCATTATATTTGGTTCTGAATAGAGAATAATCCTTTTCACAGTTTCTATGTCCATTAGTCAATTAAAGAAGGCAGTTTTACTGATTTTACAAGAGAATACCTCTATAACAGCTGGCTCCAATCTACAGCTGGAGAACGACCTCATCATCATCATATTTCTCCTTATTCTATGGGGGGGGAGTTAAGAAAGTCTCTTGTATTAAAACCTTTGCGGCACCTAGAAGGTAAGCTTCGTTAGGATTCATTAAAAATAGTTGTTACTAGTAGGATCCACAGAGGGGCCTGATGTCTGCAGCAATCTGAGGCATTTCTTCCCTTCAATGCCCAGAGGAGTCAATCCTTCTGCTGGCACTTTCTGGTACATCCTACTCACTGCAAAGCTGCATTTTCTTTCTCAGCCATTAAGTTGGTGATACTCTGGCCTGTTGGAACATACAAATCCTTTCCCATAGTTAGTTTTAAGATTTGGGTTGCAAGGTTTTTTGACAAAAAGTTTTCATATCTATCTATATCCCCCTTTTTTATTTAAGGTTTTTATTTTTGACCCATGAGTCTCAAAAAAGCAGTTGTTTTATACATACCTATAGGGTGGAATCAAGGCACAGATTTCATCAAGTTCACCCATGCTGTTTTGGGTTACTGTATGTGATTAACTTGGGAAACAAAGTTTATTTTTGAGTTAAATCATCCTATAGGTGAAAGAGATTGCTACCAGGTGATACTATATGACAGCAAAATTATAGAGAACATTTGTTTATACCAATCCCAAAGTAATTGTTATACAGATTTTAGTTAAAGCTAATGTGGACAAGAGCAATTTATATCACCAATTAACTCAGATGCATTACCGTTTTTATCAGCCTTCAAACCAATGTTGTCCAATATGCACATATTTACTTTTACTAAGTCCTAAAACACCATGTATCCTGTAGACAGAGTCTGGGCAAAACTGGATACTTGTTGAACTCACGTCAATTAAACATGCACCAATCGAATATACACCCGTGTCCCTCTCCCACCCCTCCCACCCCTCCCGAGTCACCATTTCAGTCAGCCTTCTGATGCAATCTTTCTGTTGTTGTTCTTTTAATATGCATCCCTCTCCACAAGAAATATTTATAACTGGGTTATTGGTACTAGCGTCCACATATGAGAGATACCATTTGTCGTTTGTTTTTCTGGGACTGTGTTACTTCACTTAACATGATGTCTTCAAGCTCCATCCATTTACCTGCAAAGTTCATGATGTTGTCTTTCTTTACTGCTGCATAGAATTCCATTGTGTACATGTACCACATTTTCTCTATCCACTCGTCAGTTGAGGGGCATTTGGGTTGATTCCAGTTTTTTGCTATTGTGAACAGAGCGGCAATAAATATAGCTGTGCATGTATCTCTGCAGTAAGATGAGTCTTGTGGGTATATACCCAGGAGTGGTATGACTGGGTCAAATGGCAGGATCATTTTGAGTCTTCTAAGGGTTCTCCACACTGTTTTCCATAGTGGCTGCACAAGTTTACATTCCCACCAGCAATGGATGAGTGTTCCCCTTTCCCCACACCCTCTCCAGCACTTGGCATCATTTGTTTTCTTGATCCTAGCCAGTCTTACTGGAGTAAGGTGGTATCTTAAGGTGGTTTTAATTTGCATTTCCTTAATTATTAGTGATGTTGAACACTTCTTAAGGTGTTTCTCAGCCATCTCTAATTCCTCCTCTGTGAAGTCTCTGTTCAGATCTTTGCTCCATCTTCTGAGTGATTCATTTGTTTTCTTTCTTCTTTGTTTTTTGAGTAGCTTGTATACTCTGGAGATTAATGCTTTGTCAGATGTATCTGCTGTGAAGGTTTCCTCCCATTCTGTGGGTTTTCTCTTCACTTCCTTTATTGTTTCCTTTGATGTACAGAAGCTTTTGAGTTTAATGAGGTCCCATTTGTCAATTGATGACCTTACTTCTTGTGCAGCTGCTGTCTGATTTAAGAAGTTTTTTCCTACACCTACGTCTTGTAGTCTGCTGCCAAGTTTCTCTTCTATCACCTCCAGAGTTTTGGATTTCACGTTGAGAATGAAACTAGATCTTTCTTTCACACTGTGCTCCAAAATCAGCTCAAAGTGGATCAAAGACCTTAATATAAGACATGAAACTTTGAAACTACTGAAGAAAAATCTAAGTAATACACCTCAAGGTATGGGCAAAGTAAAAAACTTTCTGAAGCACAAGAAATTTCCTAATACCACAGGAAATAATTCCAAGAGTTGACAAATGGAATTGTACAAAACTAAAAACAACAACAACAATAACAACAACAAAAACCCAACAACTTCTGCACTGCAAAGGAAACACTTGTCAGAGTAAAGAGAAGGCCTTCACAATGGAAATAAAATACCTGCCAGCTGAACATCAGATGGAGAATATCTAGGATAATATAAAAAGCTGCACATATGAAGCATGCCAAAAATCATCCAATTAATAAATGGGCTACTAAACTGGATAGGTAGTAGTTCTCAAAAGAAAAAATACAACTGGTCAATTAATATGTGAAAAAATATTCATCCTTAGCCATTTGGGAAATGCACATTAAAACTGCTTTGAGATCCACCTCATTCCACTCAGAATGGCTGTCACCAAGAAAAGAAGCGATAACACAGCCAGGGAGAATGTGGGGAAAGGAGAGCCCCGTTCACTGCTGGCAGACTGTAAAGTTATCTAGCCATGTGGAAATCGGTATGGAGACTTCTCAGAAACTAAGAATGGAACTACCATTTGGGTGTCTATCTGAAAGACTCTGTCAACATCCATGTTTATCGCTGCCAGGAAATGGAACCACCCTGGATGTCAATCAACAGGTGATTGAAAAAAGACAATTTGGTACACATATACAATGGGAATTTATGTAACTGTGTAAAGAAAAATGAAATCATGAAATTTGTTGGAAAATTTATAGAATTGGAAATCATTATGTTAAATTAAATAAGCCAAAAAAGGGATCATGAGAGGTGGAAAATGGTCTTAATGGGGGAAGGGAAGAAAAAGTAATGGAAAACATGAGATTTTTTTTTTTTTAAAAGCAAAATGGAGGCATATCTGGGAGAAATTAGGAAACAGCTAGAAATGAAAAGGTGCACTGAGAGGGCAGCAGAGGAAGGGAATAACTGAGAATTAAGAACAATTATAATGGTACATATTTATGAAAATTACATAATAAAGGCCATGACTACATATGTTAAACTAAAAACTTAATTTTTTAATTCACTAATGAAAATAGAAGAATTTCTTAATCCACTAATGAAAATAGAAAAATTTCAACAAATCTTTGGACTATTCTTCTAATCTCTGACCCATTGGCCATTTGTGGATGATTCTGCTCAAATTTAGCTTAGCGTCCTAGGACAAGTTCAAAGAGGACCAGCTGTAACAGCCATGTAAACACTAATTAAGGAAGCTAGTTACCAGCTCCTCTTTGAGACATGTTTGTTTCAAAAAATACATTTATAACATTACTGTACTTACAAGAAAAATAGGATTAGAAATACATCACTCAAAACTTGAGCATTTGTAATAAAAACACCAACAAAAATAATAAACTTAATACTTCCACAAAAAAGTCAACTTCCTGATTTCAAAGATACCATAAACATGAGAATTTTTATCCTGAGGAAAAAATGAATACCTTACCACAGTAAAGAGATAAGGTAAGACAGTTTGAGGGAGAGATAAAATGAAGAACTGGGGCTCTTGATTTGTGGAAACAAGAGAAAATACACAAAGATCAGAGAGAAACACACCACAAATGCCTCTGAGGGTTGGTGCATGGCTGAATCATTCACAGCCTGATCTTCCTCTTAGTTTGGCTGTAGGACTGAAATTCTACGTTTTTCTGAAGCTTACTACATTCCCTGACTGTTGCCTTGAAAGGAGAGCATTAATGACCCGAGAAAAATAAAAGCATGTATAACCAACGGAGCCCTTCTGAGTTACCTGAGGCCCTCTTATTTCTAGTTGCTTAATAGTTTATTTTTTTTTTTCTTGGTCTTTTTGAGACAGGGTCTCCCTGTAGCCCCAGCTGTCCTGAAACTCACTATGTAGACCAGGCTGGCCTTGAACTCACAGCCTGCCTCTGCTTCCCGAGTGCTCTGCCTCTGCTTCCTGAGTGCTGGAATTAAAGGCATGCGCCACCACGCCCAGCTTCTAATAGCTAATTTGTACTATTGAAACACAGAACAGAATGTACTGGGAAAGACTGCATCCAAATGTAGATGAGGTATTTTTAGAAGATGAAGCTAAGTGCATTAGTTCTTTGACAAGCCAAAGACTGAAAGAGCCTGAACAAACATAACCTCCAATACCCCACTAGCTCTTGCATCTTAGAAATCTTTCATTTTAGAGGCTCCAATGCAATTTAAGATTTTATACTTAATGTATGTGTATGTGTGTGTGTGTGTGTGTGTGTGTGTGTGTGTATGCGCAACACACCACACCACACGTGTGAAGGTCAGAGGAGAACTTTCAAGACTTGGTTCTCTCCTGCAACATGGGTCCCAGGGTTGAACTCAGCTTGTCAGTCTTGGCAGCAAGAACCTTTACCTGCTGAGCCATTTCACTGGCTCCGATTTAATTTCTGAGTGGAAGGTAAACGCCAATAACTGTGTTAACATTAGTAGGAAACAATAAACACAAATACTAATTGGTGGATTTTTAAAAAAGCATTCTCCATAGAGATGATGATTTTGAAATTCCAGTGTTAAGAAGAATCATGGGAAGCAAGCTAAAGCCATCCATCAGGGATGCACGCATCTTTGGAAAATATACATCCATGAGGATTCTCTTCATTTTCAGCCCTTTAAAGGGGTTGTGTTAGCCACATTTGTAATAGTCAACATTTTTCCCCCTTTGAGGACTGTTCAATTAATGCATGACCAACAGACTATGTTCTATTCCATTGGTTTTGAACAAAAGAGTGAATTTCCCCAGGTCCCTTTCTTTGGCTCTTCTTGATTTTAAATACCAGCCCTTAATAATCTATTTTATTTGGCACAAAATATGCAACACAAAATAAAAGCAGCGGTTGACTTCCATAACTGCCTTTGTTCTACCTTTTTGGCCCCCTTTTGCCCTATTTGAATAGTACTGTATCTCCTTCAAATTCCATTCTTAATGAGGTTATTTACCTTGCATACCCAATGAGATTGTACCTTATATAATAAATTCTCTGCTCTGAGATATGTCTGAAAGGGCAGCCTATTCAGCTATTAAAAGGTATAACCTTTTAACTGAAAGTGGTCTTAAGGCTGGACACAACTTCCATACTGAACTTCCAATTACTTAAAGATGTCACCATACCATGCAGAGGTGTTTACATTTACATACCTAGTAGATCGGCCCTACAAACACCCACTAAATACAAATGACTAGAAAAATAAAAGCTCATTTGCTACCGTATGGATATTGTTCTTGCTTATGTATGTTAATGAAATACATAATTATGTATGAATAATGAAATACATAATGTATTTCATTAATACATGTGTGCTAATAATGCAAGCTGGGCATTAAAGAATCATTTTAATGCATTAGCATTGCTATCAATTATGTGTGCTAATGAAATGCATGGAACTGTAATCCATTTGGACTCTAAATTTCCTTTTAGTTAGTCATTTTTCATCTCACTCCACCCAGCTTTTTAGCCGAAGTTGTAAAATTGACTACCTTAATTTCAACTTATATTGTTACCACAATGAGAAATAACAAGCTGAGAAATGCCCAAAAGTCTAGAAACACACAAGGGATGAAGAAGCCTGGATAATACAGGGTTTTGACAGTAAATTTGGCTTTACATCATTGGTGGGATGGTAGACATTGTTGGTGACTAGAGGCTAGGGAAAACATGGAGGAAACTCAGGTATTTCTTTCCACTTATATGTCACTCCATTTGAAATTAATATTAAAAGTCATTTTAATAAAAATATTTCCCTCAGCTGTTTGGAGTACTGGCTGCTCTTGCAGATGACCCAGGTTCCATTTCCAGTGACCACATGGTGATTGACAGCCATCCATAACTTGAGTTCCAGGGGATCTGACACCTTCTTCTGACCTCCATGGGCATTACATGACACAGGTACACTTACACACATGCAGGCAATACACTCATACACATAAAATAAAATAAAATTTCCCTCAAATTCTGGCTTTTGAATCCTTTATTTCATTTTATTGTTTTGTTTTGTTTTTGTTGTTTTTTAGACAAAGTCACTCTATAACCTAGGCTAAACTAGAACTCACTTTGTAGCCCAGGCTGGCCTCCTAACTATCTCAAAGCAATTCTGTTTCAGCCTCAGGTAATGGAATTATAGGCATGAATCACCACACATTTGGATTTTTTATATCATAAACTCTAGCTTCTCATGAACTTAATCTGTGTGCTTGATGGTGAAGTGCTGCCCTAAAATCCACCTGTTTATAGTGTTAGCCAAGTAAGCAGACAAGCAACTCCCATAAGTAAAATAGCTGGTTGCAACTCTCAGGAAAGGATTAATCATAAGGAGAATCTTCTCTACATAAACCATCTTGTTCTTCATTTGCAGAAGTCCCAACATAATCTAGCCTATTTAATAATATTTAGGGGCTCATAGACTGTGCCTAGAGAATTCAAATATTTATTGATAACCCACTATCTTCCAATTATGGGGAATATATTGTGGAACAAATTTTTAGATATTTCTGGCAACAACCATTTTAGTTTCTCCTGGGAGGGGAAAGTATATAACAGGAAAAAATACAAGAAAAATACATACTAAAACATAACATACTAAGATGTTATATAATAACATCTGGATGCCAAGAATTATAAAGATTAGACCCTTTTAACAGAGTGAAAAGAAGAAAGAAGAAAGAAAGAAAGAGAGAGAGAGAGAGAGAGAGAGAGAGAGAGAGAGAAAAGGAAATTTCAGAGGATATGACCAGGTAAGGGAAAGTAAACTGATATATGAGAAGGACCTGGGGGTGGGAAGTCATCCAAGCAGATTAATGTTTAAGGTGGAGAAAAGATTCAGGCAATGTGTTCCTGGCATATTGGAGGAATAGCAAAGGTGAGCCCAGAGAGATTGGATAATAGGAAGAGGAGCGGCAAGCAGGAAGAGAGGGTGAGTAGTGGAGGGGTTTGTCAGCCACTCTAATGACGGGCTTTCATTATAAATGTGAAGGGCAACTATGAGGGGGCTTTTTAATAAAAGGAAGACATGATCAGACCCTGTGACCTGGGTTACTCAGGCTGCACTTTAGAAGGCACCATGTGGAAGGCAGGCAGTGCTTGATGCAATAACTCAGAAGGGTAAGAGGGACTTGAATCTGAAAGAAAAGCTGAGCTCATAGCTTAAACAGCATGGAATGAGAATAGAGGTTGCTTATAGTCAGCCAACATCTAGCTTCCAAATACATTTATTTTAAAAATTCTAATTCATAACATTTGTGTATTATATTTATGAGAACACAAATTAATGGCTTCTGGTGTTTTGTTATAATGTACATTTTGTGTATACCTTTCAAGGTTGCAGCACATTCACATTAAAAGTTGAATCAAATTTTTGAGAAGTAATCTGTGTGGAATCCAGCAGTTCTATGATACACAGCATAAAAATCATGCTTCTCTGGACTTCTGAAAAAAATGCCCATCCCTGTGAAGACTGATTCTCATCCCCCAGACTACTCTTGGGAGGTTTCTGCAGAGGTGGTGGTTGTTAAAATGGTTGAGAAAGGATGGCCCACTTCCTCATCACTATTCTCATGTTCCTGACAGGGCCAGTCTCATACTTAACCTACTTTATCAAAAAGCTGGCAATAATCTACAAGATGCATTTGTCGAAGTTTGTAGGATGTATGCTCTTTGTGACACAGAAGTAGGAATCATGAAAAGCACATGTAAGTTCATAAAGAACTAAGTGAAATGTGATCCTCCTCTTACATTCAACTACACATGAGAAGAGCTGGAGCTGTGGGTGCTGAGTGAGCACAGGATAGTAACACAAGGACATGTGATGACGTGAGGGAAAGGGCAGATGTGCAGGTCCTTTGCTGTACAAGGTCTTCTATGCACAGATTGAATGGAAAGACAGCAGGGCATCAACACCTGTACCTCTAGGCAAAGCTTGGAGGACGGGAAGTATGGGTAGCAGCTGTCTATGGCCTTCCCTCCATAGCTGCTATTGTGTCTGTGATGGTTGGTTTTGTCAATTTGCCACAAGCGATAGTCATCTGGGTAGGGAGCCTCAATTGTGGCACTTCCTTAATTATCTTTTTTTTTTTTTTGGCAAAGAAACCAAATGATATTCATTAGTAAATGACTCTTATAGCCAGTCATCCCTTACACAAGTTCAGCAGCTTAAAAAAAAAAAACTTTTATTGAGCTTTTGTACATTTCATACAACATTCTTAATCAAATCTAGAACCTTCTATCCATGTCCCCACCCCCCTATGCCCCATGGGACCTCACACATCCCACCATACATGTTAACTCCTATCCAATCGAGCGTTTGTACCCAGATGTCCTTCAGGACAAGTTCCTCCATCCACTGGAGTCTAATCAGCCTGTCTACTCTCCCTCACTTAGGAGTAATCAGTCTCCATCAGTTCCCAGGCTAGGGCCAGCCTGCTGCCCATTTCCCTCATTCTACTCTCGGCCCTTGTCTGATAGAGTTGGCATGGGTTTTGTGCTCAGTGAGACACCACAACTGTTGCAAGTTCATATGCTCAAGTCTCCAGTGGCCTGAAAGCCTCTGTTTCCTTATGTCTCAATTCTCTTACTTGAAGTGGGAAGGCCCAGCCCAAATGTGGGTAGTGCCTTCTGGTAGCAGCCCTGATAAAAGAGGACATGGCACCTTTTGCTTACTTGGACTTCCCTCTTGCCCCTCAGGTTGATTTATCCTGTTGCTGCTGACTCCTTCCCTGATATCAGAACCAGCAATCTCCAGGTTTCCATCCTTGGAAGGACCAGCAGATCTCCAGGAACCCTCCAGGTTTTTGATGGCAGATTATAAACTGTCAAAACCCCCAGCCCTGCGGACTGTGCAACTACTGGGTTCTTAGCCTTTCCAGGGTGAAACTGCCACTGGGGGGCTACTCCAACTACTGAGGCACTCAGCCTCAAGAACTGTGCAAATATCAGGTTCTCAACCTCTCAGATCTGATTCAGCTGTTATTTTTAAATAAGCTGATTTCACAAATTTAGATAGTGTTTTACTTTTCTGTTGCTGTGATAAAACCTTTGACCAGGGAGCTTATAGAAGGAGTTGCTGAGCTGGGGCAGGGTGCGCACGCCCTTAATCCTAGCCTGGGAGGCGTGGATCTTTGTGAGTTCAAGGCCAGCCTGGTCTACAGAGTGAGTTCCAGGACAGCTGGGGCTACAGGGAGACCCTGTCTCGAAAAGACCAAAAAAAAAAAAAAAAAGGAGTAGCTAATTTATCTTAAGGTTCCAGAGAAATCAGTCCATCATGGCAGGGAGGCATGGTGACAAGAGGTGACCGAGCAGAAAGCAGAGCACAGGAAACAGAGGCTAGAAATGTGCAAAGGCTTAAGAAAGCCCACTACCAGTAACACGCTGCCTCCAGCAAGGCCACACTTCCTAAGATGTCCCAAAAAACGCCGTCACCAACTGTAGACAAACTGTCCAAATACTTGGAGCCTACATGGGGACATTCTAACTCAAACCACCACAGTTGATAGATAGAAAAATATTACTTTAAAAAATATTTTCAGGAAATAACTTATTTGAAAGGTGATTTGCTGTGATGGTTGGTTGGTTGTTTGATTAGTTTTCCAAACAGAGTCATACTATGTAGTCCAATCTAACCTGAAACTCTCTCTGTAATCCTGGCTGGCCTGGAATTTGTGATCCTCCTACCTCAGGCTCCCAAATCCTAGGATTACAGGTATGCACTATTATAGTGAAAGACCTAACTGAAAGACCATTTATTAGAAAGACAGAATCAAATCATTTATATTGTTTCAGAAATTCATTTAGTATCGGGCTGGAGAGATGGCCTAGCGGTTAAGAGCACCAACTGCTCTTGCAGAGGACCCAGGTTCGATCCCCAGCACCCACATGGCGGCTGAGAACCATCTTTAACTCCAGTTCCAGGGGAATCTGATACCCTCTTCTGACCTCCGTGACACTGAAGGACACGGGTGCACAAACCTACATGCAGACAGTACATTCATACACATAAAAAAATAAAAAGAAATCCATTTAGTATCAAGAATAGAATGTAATTTATGTATTTTGCACAGAGCAATTTATAATCATCTTTACTATTGTTGCAAATGTAAACTCCACTCTGCCTGATATCCTAGAAAGATCCAAGTCAATGGCACAAGTAGAAAGGATGCACAGTCCTCCTTACTGCTAAGTGGAGAAGAAAGCAAGTAGTATATTCTTTTTCAGGTTATTAAATAACAATGTGTTCCCAATAGACTTTCATAAAATCTGGTCAACAAATTCTTCAGGGTAGTCTTTACATTTTCAAATATTGAATAAAAATATTATAGATAATTATTACAGGATGGATATTTTAAACATCCTAAAGTACATAAAGTAAAGAGAAATGTTGTTAGCAAAAAGCCAGCTTTAACAAATGCCTAAGAATGGAAGATACAAATTATTTATAGGATTAATAATAGATCAACCTAAGTTCAAATCTTGCCTCTGGTAATTAATGAGTAACCTTACGTGAGTTAGTTAACTTTGAGCTTCAGTTTTCTTATCTACAAGATGGAGATCAAAATTATCTATTCTAATGAATCCCTATAAGGTACAAATAACACTGTGTATAAAAGGTCTTATAACAGACTGGATATATATTAAGTATTGAGTCAGTTACAGTTCTGCACCATAGCAAACTAATACATCAAAGTGACCTCCCCTTATAATGCTAATCATAAGACACCTAAAATAAGGAACTTTTGGATAATAATCCTATAAAATCTTATATAAACCTATCTGAATTTTAATCTCATTGATAGTGAAATTCAGTTTCAACCCTATTACAACCTGCCATAAATTCTCAAATTGTGAGGCTTTAGATCATATTTTGCTATAATTGTTTGTTACAATTCTAGAGCAAAATTTATTGCATACTGTATCATGATCATTTCTAAATTTCTATCTGATGATAGGTTTAGGAAATTATTTGAACACAACATAAGAAGTAGTCCCCATATGAGCTCAGGTGTGAGATTTCCAAAGATACGCTTTCAGGAATCAAAGGTTAAGGCACCATATTGATTATAATGAAATAAAATAAACTCTTATTAGAAGTCTAAAGCTTTTATTCATATCTCTTAATTAAAAGAATTAACGAGCAGTGCATGTCTATATATGTGTATATAAAGGCAGAGAAAATATGTACATGTGGGAGAGGGGCTTTTGTGGTGCCTGACAAGCCAAGAGTACTTTAAGCTATTGGAAGAATGATTTGAGCTTCTCTGATTCCTTCCTAATTTTTTAGCCTGCATCATCAATTCCTCTCTACTTCCTAGGTAACAAAAATGTCTCTATATTTTATCACTCAGATAAACTTTTTCTCCTCAGATTCTAATTCTCTTCCCACTTTAAAGTTGAATTTAAGTCAACTCTTTCCCAAAAGACTTACATATATAAAAATGTCTTGAATTTGAAATTAAAGTATTAAACTGACATTTGATAAGCTTTCTGTAATAGTGACTTGCTACAGATTTTAAATTTATCTTTTACAGATTTAAATTTATTTTAAAACAGCATGTAGAAGGGCTTAGAGAGGTAGCTCAGAGGTTAAGAGCACTGGCTGCTCTTGCAAAGGACCAGAGTTCAATTCCCAGCACCCATATAGCAGCTAACAACTGTCTGTAACTCCAGTTCCAGGAGATCTGACTCATCTTCTGACTTTGTGGGCATTGCATGAAACAGGTGCAAATACCTACATGCAGGCATTATACTCATACACACAAAATAAAAATAATAAAAGATTAAAAGCAGTATGTGGAGCCGGGTGTGGTGGCGCATGCCTTTAATCCTAGCACTTGGGAGGCAAAGGCAGGCAGATCTTTGTGAATTCAAGGCCAGCCTGGTCTACACAGTGAGTTCCAGGACAGCTGAGGCTACAGGGAGACTCTGTCTCGAAAAGCAAAAAAAAAAAAAAAAAAAAAGTATGTGGAATACATAATAAATTCAGAAAACATAGAAAAATATATATCCTACAATTGAAATAGAATCAGTCAAAACTGATATATTTTTCAAGTTCTCTATACATTTGAGATATACATACATACAAATCTATATTCTCATATATAAGACTATATACTGTGTAGCCTTGCATCTACTGCTCTCTTAATATTAAGTGAACATTTCTCACATTTTAAAACTTCAAAACTATTTTAGGATTATTTAAACACTCTTCCTCATCTATTTGTGCACATTCCAATCACCTATTTTCACTATAATAAATAACTCAAACTGTAAAAGAAATTCAGAGGAAGAAATTAAGGAGGAGAAATTAGGGCAAGCGCTGAGACTATGCATCCATGCATCCATGCATCCATGCATGCATGCCCTCAGCTGTGTATATAGAAAGGGAAAACTCATTACCACTGGCAGCTGCTATCTGTAAAAAGTTAGTCAAAGGGTTTCAGTCTCTTCCCAGTGCCAGATGTCTGCATGGCCTCAGATGATACTAAGCGGTCAGTAATTGACTCTGGAGTTTTAGTAACAGTAGTTCATGTGAAAACAGCTACAAGCAAGTGCAGTCCCATATACAGTACCTTGCTCAGACCCAGTTTTGTTTTAAGAATATAATTGGGTACACAGCAATTTATAAAGTATAGAAGCTGAAAGGACTAAAGAATAAAATGGAACTATGGACAAGACAATGGTATTTTCAAAAGACAGAATGGTATAAAATCATTTAAAATTTTTTTCTGTCCTGGATATAGCCCAGTGGTAGACAGTTTACCCCAGGCCCTGGGCTCAATATCAAATACTGGGAAAAAAAACAGAGAAAAACAGACATTGTTGGGAAAAACTAATTTTATGACATCATTGCAGAAGCAGAAACTTCCTGAGAGGGGAAGAACTGAGATCAATTAAAGTGGAAGGATTGGAAATGTAGTATTTATAATATCAATTTACTATAATTCCTTACAATATTCCCATCTTACCTTCAAAATTAAAAAAATATTTTAAAGCTATCCTTATTGATGATTGATTGATCTTTTTGAGACAGGGTCTTCCTGTAGCCCCACCTGGCCTGGAATTCTATGTACACCAGGCTGGCCTTGAAGACACAGAGATCTGCCTGCCTCTTTCTCCAGAGTGCTGGGATTAAAGGTGTGAACCACCAGGTTGGGCTAAAGCTATTCTTATATCCCAGAGTGATCACTAGGAAAGCTATCATGAGTCTAAAGACACTCAAGACTCATACTCTGAACACATTTGTCTATTAATTTTATGCTAAATATGGCATTGTTTCTTTTGTGCCTAACAGTATGGCATGGGGACCATTTAAACAATTCTGGTGTTTGGTTTGGTTTGGTTTAGTTTTGGTTTGGAGGTTTGGTTTGGATTGGTTTGGTTTGGGGTTTGGTTTGGTTTGGTTTGGTGTTTTTTGAGACAGCATCTTCCAATAGCCCTAGATTGACCTGGAACTTGCTATATACACCAGATTAGCCTTGATCTCACCGAGATCCACCTGCCTCTGCCTCAAGTGCTGGGATTAAAGGAGTGCACCACCACACTGAAGAATTCTTTAGTATTTGAAGAATAGGTACTTGAGATTCACTCAATTTTTACATCAACATAAATAATATTATAATCCTATGTAATGATGTCGAGTTGGTTGTCCTCCAATAATGACACAACACTCCTCTACTGACTCATAGTCCTCTTGGAAAATTAGGTAAGAGCTCTATGTTCTCTTCCTGGAGCAATGTGTGTTTACATACAAAACTATACAAAAAAAATTCTGGAAGCCTTGGACTCCTTGGATCCCTATTAATAACTAGTTAACTGGCAAACTGAGTCACAGAAAAACAAAAAAGAGATGGGAAATACAAGAAGAACTTTCCCAATCTGGGCCGCACTGGCCTAGCTGGGCTTTCAGATTCAATAATGTTTTGGGTACAGGAGGATGTGCTCTCACTTCTCCTAGCAGCTTCATATACACTGTATATTTCTTATGGTCAAGGAAAGAGCCCTCAGAGAAGTGAGGTAACTTCCCCACAAGTTATTCTGCTGTGAAGTGCAGAGCCAAAATGCATGCTTGGTCTCCTCACTTCAAGTCCCCTGCGCAGCTCACTTAGCACTTAGTTGAAGTTCCTGTAGGCACTACAAATCCTGAGAACACGGTCCACGTCTCATTCATTCCCATTTCCCAGGCCTGGCTCACAGAAGGCATTCATCAAAGGGAAAATTAATAACTAAAGAAACACACTGGGACACACACACACAAAAGCTATATGCAGCTGTGTCACCATAACACAAAGGTCTTTATTGTCACTAAATATTCCTTTAGACAACCATTGGGCATAGGTATCAATATGTAAAACACCCTTCTGTGTTATATAATCTTGAAAGATAACATTCATTAAATATAAAATAGCTTTACATCAATCTGCCTAATGTTATCAGAGCAATAACTAACATTGTTCTTGAACAAACAGATCTTATGAAGACCAAATGTGTTGAAAACAAATGTATAAATTACCACTATTTCTGAAAATACTTAACTTTACAAAATTCCTAACTGGAACTTCAAGGCATTTTTACTTTTTGCAATAATTGCATGGAAGATGAGAACTAAAGCACCGCTCCAATATACTAAAGGTAATTGCTGCATTTACTGCTCATGTCATATTGATGTATGACTATGTTGCAAAGGTCATCCTTCTGTACTCATACATTATCAAATTTGAAAGCACAATATTTGATTCTGACCAACCTTTAAACTGCCCACAATATGTGTGAAAAATAGATGGAGTTTTACCTTGGTTTTTAAAAAAAATGAACCCATGTTTCGGAAGCAGAAGGGTCACGAAGCCAGTGGCGAGGTTAGACGTCAGCACTATGAGTCTCACACTGTCTTAGCTCATCGACAATGGCTAGTACAATGATTACAAGTGAAAATTGCTGTACTAATGAAGACAAAGATATAAAAAATTAAATAGCACACACCCTCTGACAGAGGGCAGTACCTAGTGGACAATAATGCAAAAATAAGGCCATAAATCACTCTTTAGATAATAAAATCTATAGTACACAAATTGAATTGTTTGCATGCCCATGGAAGGCACTGTTAAAAACAGAAGTGTCAGGCACCACACCTCTTGCTACTCATTTGGAATGCAGCAGCCTGAAATTCAGCTTCTTGATCAGAAGGCAGGCCATCCACTTCCCATTGTCCCAACTCCACCCACACACCACTACCATTACAATTTAGTAATCATGTGCCGTCCTGACCTAAAAGTGGTGGACGATCAGGCTGGATTCAAAACTATTATTTATAATTGTTTTTTGGGCAGATAAATTTATCTCATCAGAATCTACTAAAATCTGAACAGCTACTAGGAGAAAGGGAGGACAGCAGGGAAAAAAAGAAAATCCCTACTGTTTTCAGCAAGCTATAGTTGTTTTCAGTTACACCTATTTGGAGGAGGGCAAGAGGACAACTGCTGGAAGTCAGTTTTCTCCTTCCATCATGTGGCTCCAGGGGGCTGAACTCAAGTTGTCATGCTTAGTAGTGGCAAGACCCTTTACCTGCTGAGCCACCTTACCAGCCTGGGTATGGTTGTTTTGAAATAAAATATAACAAGTTCAAACAGCAGTTACCTTATTAAAGAGAAGAAAGGTCTTACAAACATGCAAAATGAGTCCAGGTTTTCAAAAACCAAAAGAAATAAGTGTGTTGAAAAGAATATAAAAAGTCCATATACAACACTCAACCAAAATAGGTCTCAAGAATATCAACTTTATTTCAGTCTCTAACAGTTTAAATTACAAGATACAAAGCACTCTAATCTGAAGATTCACATCTTCTTTGGCTATGTGATCACATAATTCAAAATAAAAGTTCATTCCAAATATATTGGATCTTTTTGGAAAAAAAAATTTATAAAGCAAACCACTGTAACTTTAAAAAAATGTATCAGCTCTTGGAAGGTAAGGAAAGCCTTCAGAATTCTAGCTATACAGTAAAACACAAGTAGCCAGTTTTGTTTTATAAAGAAACAATAATGTAGCTTATAGTTCATAAAATGCACAGTGGAATGGTTTAGTTATACTTGACATGTATAGTATCCATTTCTTCTTTGTTTTGTTTTGCTTTGATGCAAGTACCCAACTTTAAAACCCATATACTGGACTATATATTGAAAAAGGAAATATTCTTAAATTATATTGCATGCAAGTGCATATGTGTATCCAGGCCCCACTAGATACAGATATCAAAGAGCAACAATTTAAGCCAGAAGTTTTTAAAATTAATGTTGGCCATAACATCAAATGGGTTAGAAATAGGCAAATAAAAATCAATAAGGAATGAAAAAAGTATTTTTAAATATCACATGGAAAGCAAAATATGTATATAGAGAAAGGAAGTTCATTAAATCTAGATGAACTTACATCTAATTCAGAAACTCAATCCAAACAGCAGGTTTTGAGCAGGAGTAATGCTTTCCACTGCCCCAACCAGCACAATGTGCTCTAGTCATCTCTACCTTAGTGCATGCATACTTGAAGTGTCTCCTATGTTAGGTCCCAAGAGAACAAAGATGAACAAATCCTCGCAATTGAATTAGTGATTTGAGCTAGTTCTCACTTCTAGTCACAAATCCATTGTTCATAGGAATTTTAGACAGAAACAGCACAATGAACACTGACTGGTGTTGGCAAAATCAAGTACACTACTTGGTTATATGAATCCACTTTAAAAAAAATTACGTATGTAGCATATCCTGTGCCAAGTTTGGATTTGAGATCAAGAGGGAGACAATACCTGAGAAATATGCCCTAGCTTCAGTATTCATAGAGAAATGAGGGGCAGACATAACGAGAGACCAGGAGAGTGCAAGTTACTTGTCAAGTATAAAGTACCATGGCAGCAAAACGGCATGTAACTGCTTAGGAAAGCTGAGGAAGACATCACCTCAAATTACAGATACAGCTTAGTCTTCAAAGAATGAGAGTTAAGTGTTGTGGAAAATAATTTTTGGTATGAGCAAGGACCTGGGTTCTTATACCCAGGACCAGAAAGGAAAAAAAAAAAGAAGTTAACAAGAATAGCATTGTAATAAGCAGTTATGTGTCATCTCTTAGAGGTATGAAACAGTCACCTGGGACCAAAGCATTAAGAATAATGGGACATAAGCTGAAAAGGTAATATTATGAATATCCTTCCAAGCTGCCTAGTGAGTGTGCACACACAAATCAGTATTTTTAAAGATTTGTGTTTTATGCTGAAACTGCTAAAGGAAATCATAGAAAATGCAATTAAGTTCTAGGTATAGGCAAGACCTTTCTGAACAGGACCCAACAGCATAGGAAATAGTCCCAAGAATCAACAATAAAATTAAATGAGAATTACATGAAATTCAGTTTCTATACAGCAAGGGGAACTATCAGCAGTGAACAGAGAGCAGAATATAAGAAAATCTTTCCCGGTATACCTTAGTGAGTTAATGTCTAAAATATATAAACAATTGCAAAAATTAAACATCTAAACCATAAAACTACCTGTCAATAAGATGGGCTAATAAACAGTTCTCAAAAGAAACACAGGACCAGTTAAGATGGCTCAGTGAGTAAAGGTGCCTTCCACCAAGCCTGCCAACCTGAATTTGATCCCCAAATCTACATAGGAGAAGGAGAGAACTGAGTGTTACTGTCCTCTGATTTCTACAAATGTATATGCAGGAAAATGTGAGACATACAGACACATACACACATACAAATGAATAAAAACGGATAGAGGGACCGAAAAGAAGAAAAGGAGGGAGGGAAATCAGTAATTTTTTTTAAATGTTCAACATCCTTAACCATCAGAAAAAAAATTCCATCTCATCCCAGTCAGAATGGCTATGGTCAAGAAAACAAATGACTACAAATGCTGGCAAAATGTGGGGAAAGAGGAATTCTTATACACTGCTGGTGGGAGTATAAAGTAGTGTAACTTCTATGAAAATCAGTATAGAGGGTTTTTAAAAAATTTCAAATAGAGACAAAACGGTTCACCTGGTAAAGCCATGTGCCACCAAGTCTGACAACTTGAATTCCAACCCCATAACCCACAAGGTAGCAAGAGAGAACTGACTTTGCGAGGTGTCCTCTGACCTACGCTATTCCCATTAGTAAGAAAATGGAACTAAATGTTCATCAACAGAAAACTGTGTAATGAAAATGTGGCATGTATGCAAAATGGAGTTTTATTCAGCTTCTAGAAAATGTTAAATTATGAAATGTGCAGGAAAATGGACAGAACTGGAAGGCATTAAATTGAGGTGACCCTGTCTCAGACAAAAAAGTTCATAGTCTCTAAGTGGATCCTAACCTTTAATGCCTGTACATATGTAAATAAGGTGTTGTGAGAATGGAAATGAAAGTAGAGAGGAGAGCATGAGAGGAAGGAGTTATTGAGAAGGGGGAGGGTAAAAGATCACAATGGACATGAGTGAAAATGAAGCGACAAGGGGTGGGAAGGTACCAGAAGGGAGGAGGTAGGGAGGGAGGAGGGAGAGAAACAAAAATGAATTGTCTGGAAACTGCCATGAGGAAGCCTAATAAAAAATTAATGATTTTGTATTTTAGAAAATTCCAGTATCAAGCCAGGCATGGTGGTGTACACCTTTAATTCCAGCATTTGGGGGCCAAAGGCAGGTGGGATCTATAGGGAGACTGTGGTCTACAATGAGTTCCAGGCCAGCTGTGGCTACAGAGAGACCCTGTGTCAAAAAGGCAGAAGGGAGAGAGGAAGGAAGGAGGAAGAGGAGGAAGGAGGGAGTTCTAGTATCAGTGTGAACAATGGATCCCTCAATAAGAGAAACTGATTTACCTAAATTTACCTAAATTCAGTGGAACAAATTATCTAGGCCTTTCCCTAATCAACAATTCAAAAAGTGAGATCTGCAAAATTCTTTGTATCTGTAATTGTATTCTATATTTGCACCAATATTTTCAATTTTATGTGCTAGTCCTATGGTCTGTGTGTACATGCTACCTATCCAATGGGTAATTTCTTCTCAAAATAGGCACCAGAAATATAAGACATGATCCTGACTTTGAGAGGTTCACAGAGGTGGAGATAACATTTTGAAGGGTTTCCAAGGGGAGTCTGAATGGAGTCTGAGAAATCTGAGATTAAGTGTCTCCTGCAGGAATGACATTTGAGATATTACACAAACATGAAAAACTAAAAAGAACCCCCCCTTACTTCCTTCAGCTACCAGAGTCCTTACCAGTAGTGATAACAGCAATTAGAGATGCTATGTTCAAATCGTACTTACAACCCCCACAAGCTGAAGTTTTAGGAAAGAAATATAATCTGCAGGACCAGATCCTTTCCTCACAGTCATCAGGAGAAACTTAACAGACGGCAGGTGACAGCACCCAGAGCAGTGTGCCTGACCAAGAGGGCAATGGGCATGCTCACTGAACTCCCCATTTTCTTCACCCTTCAAATCAGCTAAGAAATATTTCCATGAAAATGAATTATTTTCCACAGTTTTCCTAAATCTAGTGCCAGAGATCTGGAAAAAAGTTTTGAGCAGCTAAAAACTTGGCCTACTTCCACAGAATTCTAGACTGAGGATTTTAAACTCTAATTTATAAGGGAGATTTTTTGAGAAGACTTTTTAGTCTTCTCAAAGTACCCCCAACTTCTATCCATTTTGGTGCCCCAAAAGAGGAAGGTGGTACACTTTTTTAAATGCATAAAACAGAAAACTTAATATTATTATTATTTTTTTTGGTCTTTATGAGACAGGGTCTCCCTGTAGCCCCAGCTGTCCTGGAACTCACTCTGTAGACCAGGTTAGCCTTGAATTCACAAAGATCCACCTGCCTCTGCCTCCCAAGTGCTATTAAAGGTGTGCACCACCATGCCCGACAGAAAACATGTTTTAAAAGTATCAAATAATATAGAACTATAAAACTCAAAACTACATAACATTTTCTTCTTTTAAAGTTCACCAGTAGAATAACCCATCTAATGGGAGCTCTGGTGGAGAAACAATGAAAATTTCAACAGAATCAAAGTTGCATGCAAAGGCCAACTGATCAAGAGAAATTTGTGTGTAGACTATGTGTGCATGTGCATGTGCAGGTGTGCTCACCCATAGGGCAGGTGTAGAGGCTAGAGGGCCAAGAAGTCTTCCTCTCTTGCTCTCTGCCTTATTTTTTTGAGACAGGCTCTCACTGAACCCAGATCTTAATGTTTCAGGGAGGCTGGCTAGCCAGTGAGCCCCTGGATCCACCTGTTTCTGGCCCCCAGTGCTGGGTTACAACCAACAGAGCCATACCCAGCTTTTACCTGGGTGCTGGGGATCCAAACTCAGATCCTCATACTTTCACAATGAACACTTTACCCACAGAGCCATCCTCCTCAGCAATTATCAAAGAGTTATATTATCTTTACATTTTATTTTTTGCCACAGTTCACATGTGGAGGCCTGAGGACAAGCTGAGGGAGTCATGTCTCTCCTTCTAGCCTGTGGGTTCTGGTAATCAACCTGAGGTCATCAGGCTTGGCAGCAGGCACCTTTACCTGCTGACCCATCTTTCTGACCCTAAAAAGATATTTAAAGTAGTAGTTAAAAAAAAAGTATAAAATGTCCATTCATTTAGTTAAACTGAGACAAATTAATTGTTTGTTCATGGATTGACACAATTTTTTAAAGGTTTGAATTCTCTATTCATTTTAGCTTTTATTGTATTTAAAGACATCAGTTTTTCCATATTTATATTTGTCTCTCTACTTAGAAATTTAACAAAATTGAAACAAAGTCAAATTATAAAACTATCAAGATTTGACAGGTATCAATTTACAACCATCTCTACTCGGATTCATCTTTCTTAGTACTTGAGTTACTTTTATGGCTTCTTTGTAAACTATATCTAAATCTCTTGTATAGTTCTACAATGAGTGGTTAGTTACACCAAATAGGAACTCATTGCACTTTCTCCTAGATTTCTAAAGTCACATCTTCCATGGCCATTTCAAAATAGTTGCTCCTCACTCTTTTACTCTTCAACTCATATGCATAAAAATCCAACAGGAAATATAGTAAGAAAATAAATTTAGTTTTAAATCTTAAAGAAACCCTAAACTTTAACACCAGTAATTGAGGCAATATAAATTAATGGTTCAAAATAAATATTCCTATACTAAAATATAACTTGGCTCAGAGGCCCACTTTGCATTCTGAAATTCAACATGTAATATTTATTGAAAATTATTATATAACCAGAATCTCTCCTGTCACCCCATCTCTCTTCTCTCTCTCTCTCTTNTTTTAAAGTTCACCAGTAGAATAACCCATCTAATGGG
This sequence comes from Rhizomys pruinosus, assembly GCA_009823505.1. Taxonomy (NCBI): domain Eukaryota; kingdom Metazoa; phylum Chordata; class Mammalia; order Rodentia; family Spalacidae; genus Rhizomys; species Rhizomys pruinosus. The sequence continues at coordinate 4,761,715 of VZQC01005840.1, forward strand.
AGCTCTGGTGGAGAAACAATGAAAATTTCAACAGAATCAAAGTTGCATGCAAAGGCCAACTGATCAAGAGAAATTTGTGTGTAGACTATGTGTGCATGTGCATGTGCAGGTGTGCTCACCCATAGGGCAGGTGTAGAGGCTAGAGGGCCAAGAAGTCTTCCTCTCTTGCTCTCTGCCTTATTTTTTTGAGACAGGCTCTCACTGAACCCAGATCTTAATGTTTCAGGGAGGCTGGCTAGCCAGTGAGCCCCTGGATCCACCTGTTTCTGGCCCCCAGTGCTGGGTTACAACCAACAGAGCCATACCCAGCTTTTACCTGGGTGCTGGGGATCCAAACTCAGATCCTCATACTTTCACAATGAACACTTTACCCACAGAGCCATCCTCCTCAGCAATTATCAAAGAGTTATATTATCTTTACATTTTAGTTTTTGCCACAGTTCACATGTGGAGGCCTGAGGACAAGCTGAGGGAGTCATGTCTCTCCTTCTAGCCTGTGGGTTCTGGTAATCAACCTGAGGTCATCAGGCTTGGCAGCAGGCACCTTTACCTGCTGACCCATCTTTCTGACCCTAAAAAGATATTTAAAGTAGTAGTTAAAAAAAAAAGTATAAAATGTCCATTCATTTAGTTAAACTGAGACAAATTAATTGTTTGTTCATGGATTGACACAATTTTTTAAAGGTTTGAATTCTCTATTCATTTTAGCTTTTATTGTATTTAAAGACATCAGTTTTTCCATATTTATATTTGTCTCTCTACTTAGAAATTTAACAAAATTGAAACAAAGTCAAATTATAAAACTATCAAGATTTGACAGGTATCAATTTACAACCATCTCTACTCGGATTCATCTTTCTTAGTACTTGAGTTACTTTTATGGCTTCTTTGTAAACTATATCTAAATCTCTTGTATAGTTCTACAATGAGTGGTTAGTTACACCAAATAGGAACTCATTGCACTTTCTCCTAGATTTCTAAAGTCACATCTTCCATGGCCATTTCAAAATAGTTGCTCCTCACTCTTTTACTCTTCAACTCATATGCATAAAAATCCAACAGGAAATATAGTAAGAAAATAAATTTAGTTTTAAATCTTAAAGAAACCCTAAACTTTAACACCAGTAATTGAGGCAATATAAATTAATGGTTCAAAATAAATATTCCTATACTAAAATATAACTTGGCTCAGAGGCCCACTTTGCATTCTGAAATTCAACATGTAATATTTATTGAAAATTATTATATAACCAGAATCTCTCCTGTCACCCCATCTCTCTTCTCTCTCTCTCTCATACATACTCACAAACCTGTAAGTTTGATTCATGTATGATCCCCATAACCACAGTCAATGTGTGTCAAGTGAGTACAAGATGAAAACTACTATTCTAAGAATTATAAAAGGCATAGCCTAACAAATAACAAAATTTCCAAGCTTGGGTTGGATTAGATCTATTCTAATTCAACAACTATTTATTGAGCTCCTCCAGTATCTACATAAATAGAAGGGCATCTTATGAAGAGGAAAAACTTGAGAAGTCTAGATTAGAAGAAACTTTTTATATATGCAGCACAGAAAATAATAGCTATATTGAAAGTATGTGTGTGGTAGAGGGGATGACAGAAGTTGTAGTGCAGAAAGATAGGAGCTAATGAGGAGCAAAACTGCCCAGGGCTTTGCAGACCACCCCATTAAGTTTAGACCTCATCCCTCAAATGAACGGCAGGAGCAATGGTGTAAGACGCACTGCACAGAACAGACACCAAAAGCAGCATGGCTGGAGACAAAGACCAGCTTAAAAAGCTTTTCTAACCTGAGGTGATGGAGGCATGAGCTAGAAGGCAACACAATCAAATCAAGACTTTGGCTTCTAGAGCTGAGGGAGTACAATTGTGCTCAGCACAGGCCATAAGCTCAATTCCAAGGACTGAAAGAAAAAAAGGCACCTGAAGTCATCTGTTTACATTCCAATCTCAGCTTTCCCACTTCCTAGATGGAGAACTTTGAGAAAGCTGCTTATTCTCTCTCTACATCCGTTTTCTTTCCTATAATTCAGATATAAAAATCTTCACAGGACTGTTTCCAAAACCCAAAATTAGACACGTGTGCACACACACACACAAAACCAGCAGCATACTGTCTAGCAGAATAATGCAAAATTATTAATACAATTTAAATATAATGGGTAAATGAGAATATAAATATACAATGTATAGGAGAGAGCAAAAGTGTAGTAACTCATGCCTATAACCCCAGAATGCAGGAAGCAGTAAGTCACAGATTCTAGGCCAGGCTGGTCTACACTACAAGACTCTAAGAGGGTAGGGGGAATGAGGTGTTTAAGACTCAGGGACTGACAGTTTTAAAACAGGGGAAAATGATGAGTGAACAGATTCCAGTTTCTCGCTTGAAGCGTGGTGCTATTTGGTGAAATGACAAGCAGGTTTGAAGATAGTGTTCCTTTAAAAATATACTGCTTGTGACAGCCACAGTAGTTATGCAGGTGAATACACACTCTGAAGAGAGGGAAACAGACTAAGGCTACACATTTGACATTCAGAGACAGACAATTAAATCCCTGGGCACTGACGAGAGCTCCAATGTGCAGAATGAAGAATGGACAACAGGTAGAGAAAGAGAACACTAACATTCAGAGGATGGCAGAGGAAGTCTGCAAAGGACACTGAGAGGAAGCAGCTGGAGAGATGAGAACTGAAGTATGATGTGTCCAGAGCCCAGAGGAAGAAGGTGTTTCAAAGATGAGAAGTATTTGGCAATGTCCATCTTCCAAACAGTGAAATTAGTTAAGAACTCAAAGTTTTCACTGGAATTAGCAAGTTACTCACATAATAAATGGGTCAGGCACCATTGGGCTCTCAACATAAAGATGTAAGAAAAACTTCATACTGTGCTGATGAGAAAACAAAGTACCTTACAATAAGGTTATGAGTAAAGATAGAATGACATAAGACTAAGCGTCACACGCCAGCTTGATATGGGGTATTTAGGAGGACATCTAAGCAGAAAAAATGTAAGCTGAGACCCAAGGCAGAAAGGATAAAACATAGCCAGAGAACTGAGAGGAGGCCCACTGGCTGTAGCTGAGAGAAGTGCAGAAAAAAGCTAAACCCCATCTGCAGGTCACACTGGGGATGTGGGGAGGGGGAGTTTAGATGATCACCTGTTGAGCACTTGAAAATAGGGAAGTTAGTACCACTCTGGTTTAATAGCTTTCTCTCAGTCTTAATCATCAAAAATGGGATATTTTACTATTCTTTCAACCACTGACTGTTATAATATCAGAATAAACTTTTCTATCCTCAAATAGACGACACACTCACTTATCTGTTGCATTCATTTTACTAGCCTCCTATTTAGTTTTCCTTTTGTGATTTTTGAAGATTTTAATCATGTGTATTATTTAATATGTGTATGAGTTTAATCATGTGTGTATATGTATGAGTTTGGACATGAGTACTGCCTATGGTGGTCAGAAGAGGTGTCAGCTCCCCTGCAGATGGGAGTTACAGGAGGTTGTGAGCCACCTGACCTGGGTGATGAGAACTGAATTTAGATCCTCTGCCAAGAGCAGTAACACACTCTTAATCACTGAGCCCTCTCTGTAGCCCCTCCATTCATCTCTTTTTAAAGATGTTTTCTTGTAATATCTGTTTGGTTCCATCATTAAAATTTTCCCCCTCTGGGCTAGAGTGAGAGCTTAGCAGTAAAGAGCATTTGCTGTTCTTCCGTATAATCTGAGTTCAGTTCCCAGCACCCACCTAGGGTGCCTCATAACCACTTGTAAATTCAGGTACATGAGATCTGATGCCCTCTTCTGGCTTCCAGACACTTACACACACATGGCATACACTCACACAGACATAGACAGACAGAAACACAAATATATATCTATAAATATAATTTTTTACAATTCTTTTTTTTTTTTTTTTCGGTTTTTTTCAAGACAGGGTCTCCCTGTAGCCCCACGCTGTCCTGGAACTCGCTCTGTAGACCAGGCTGGCCTTGAACTCACAAAGATCCGACTGTCTCTGCCTCCCAAGTAATAGGATTAAAGGTGTGCACCACCACGCCTGGCTTACAATTGTTTTTCTCTACAAAATGTGATTAATACACAAAGCTACTTATATTCCTATTTAAAAATTATATTCCATAGTTTCAGCTTTCCATTTCTTTTTTTTTTTTTTAGTCTTTTTGAGACAGAGTCTCTTGGTAGCCCCAGCTGTCCTGGAACTCACTCTGTAGACCAGGCTGGCCTTGAACTCACAAAGATCCACCTGCCTCTGCCTCCCAAGTGCTAGGATTAAAGGCGTGCGCCACCACGCCCAGCAGCTTTCCATTTCTTTAATCTATATACTTAGAAACATGCATGTGGCAAAGTTAAAGAAACTCTGGGATTTTTGTTTTGTTTTTGTTTTTGTTTTTTTGTTTTGTTTTGTTTTTGAGACAGGGTCTCCCTTTAGTCCCAGCTGGCCTGGAGCTCGCTCTGTACACCAGGCTGGCCATTAACTTACAAAGATCTGCCGGCCTCTGCCTCCCGAGTGCTAGGATTAAAAGCATGTGCCACCATACCCGGCTAAGAAACTCTGTTTCTGTTTTGAGCAGTTCACTTGCATGTTTTGGGTTTTCTTTTTTTTTTTTTTTAATTTCCTTATCTGCCAAAGAAAGAATCTATAGCCTTTCCCCATTTCACAAGGGGGAAGTAACAAATACTACCATTTATCTAATATTTATTAATTATCAGACAAGCTAAGTATATTATTTAAATTATTTTTATCATCCCAATGCCTCTGAAAAACAGGTATTCTTCTTTCCCATTTTTCAGATGAGATAACAGTTGCAATGAAACTAGGTCAAGTTCCCAAGACTGTAAAACTAAAATTTAAGTCCAGTTCTATATGGTTGAAAACTATGGGTACTATAACAATTTAGATTATTTAATATTTCTCATTTGTGAGATATTACATCATAAAAATAAATTTTAGATGATAAAAATGTATACAATTTAAATCATGTTCTTACAACCAAAAGATTAGCCCAACACACTATTCTTATGTTTCTCCCTATGGCACAGTAACATGACTTCAAATTGTTTTAATATTGGAGAAGACAGATAAAAGGAAGCTAGTACAGATTATCATATTATATTTACTATCCAAGCATAACTATTCTAGGTCAAAATTTTTTCCACTTGATCCTTGGTATACTTAATCCAATGAACTACTAGCAGTTGACTGCCTAGTCTCAAAAACATATTTGTTTCTCAAAGTTAATAATTACAAATGGCCTAAAACATTTCCAAATCAGAAAAATCTACCTTCTGATTAAAACCTCTAAATTTCTTATTTCTCTCAACTTGAAAGCCAATAAGTCTGAATGAAAACATTTTGCTATACGTTTATCACACTATGAGCTCTCCCAACAAAGATTTATTAGATAGCCAAGCCATTCAGCAGGACACTATGTAAAGAAGTCTAGATATTTAACAAAAAGAAATTGCTGCCAGGTCATCTTTATTTTCCTTAACAAAACACACACAAGAGCACAAAATTAACTTATATTTCATCATTATTTTACAAGTATAAATAATACTAAGAATTCAAGTACAGTCAAGTGCAGATATATTTCCTATATGTTAATATGTAAACATAAACTAATTATATACATCATTGCCTTTGGCCCAGCTGCAAAATAAAAGCCATCAAAAGAAACACTGCACTTGACTGTTGAGTTGCGTTCTTACTGAGAATTCGTACCTATGCCTATGTAGTTAAGGTTACAGCTTTCAATATCACTTAATGTAAACACCTAAATAGATATTCCCTTCCCACTGGCAAATATCTCAAGAGTTGAAATCTAATGATGAAAAATTCAAATTCTTAATTTGTTTCAGACCTTAAAACAAACACAATTAGAGAACTTATTCCTAGCCAAAATTGTGCCTATGTCAAAATAGTATTATTTACAGGTTATACATGTAAAAAACAAAAATGTTCTCTTTTTAAAAAAACTTTTAGAATGCACAAAATATGTAACAGCTATCTAAATTATGTGGATCCTTGTACATTCAAAAGGATTCTTACTGCACTGATAGCACTTATGTTCAATATTAATATCCAATAGATAGAATCTGACATATTAAACTTACTAGGCAATCTGAATTTGAATGATATTAAGCATATACCTAGAAGGGCAAAAAATAAATTTTTCAAATGCTACCAAAAAGGAGCAATAATTGACTCAACAAGACTACAAACATCCAGTGGAAGGCACGTGGAAGCATTTACTACTTTGTCATCAAAGACTCTCCACCTAATTCAAGATTAGGGACAGAATCAGCTCTGGGAGCTGCTGATCTGGCTTCACTTGTGGTTTCTTCCTTTTCCATCTCTTCTTGTTTCTCTTTTGGTTCCTCTGAACCAGATGCTGTTTCAATCACTTGGCTTGTCTGCTCTGTCACTGGCATTTTGTCATCTGTCTGCTCTGTACTATTATCAAGAACATCTTGGTCTTCTAAAGATTCTGAAAAGATAAAAGATACAGGACTTCAGTAATATTTAAATGTCAAAAGTGCTAAATAAGCCAAGTAAAAGATAAACATACATACACACAAGCACACAGACTAAGAAAAGCAGAATGATCTAATATCACCCTTTAATTTTTTTTAATAAGCATACCACTTACGAGTTAGCATACCTGAAGTAAAAACATTGGAAGAAAATAAACCTATACTTTTCATATCTTCATACAAAATGAACTTCTAGAGATACATTTGCAACTTCAATGCCCCAAATTCAAGGCCTCAACAGAATTATATGCCATAAAGAAACATTAGCAAACAGAACAAATATATTATCTCCCAGGTTATTATACAGGGAATTGTTTCCCTTGTACCTAGGCAAAACCTAAAGCAATGTGTAAATGTCTCCTTTTGTGTGTGTGGATATGCATGCATGTATATTTGTGTGTTAAGGTAGTGCTTTTCCAGCCTCATGGTCAACTCTATTATTCAAGGATGAGGGAGTCAGGATGCACCTTTTCCAATCACATGTCTTATCTCCCCTATCCCTATGCAAGTCATCACTATTTGACCAGAATATGTTACATAGCTAGTATGCTAGGAAAAGAAAGGGGTCTTTTTCCTCTGTCTCTATACAGAAAGTTACACTCTTAGTCTCTACCTGAACATTTATTCCCTTTAAATTCTGAGTTTTTATTTAATTTAACCCCTTAACAATAACTTAAAAATTGTATTAACTAAAGTTCCTTTAATTCTTTAAATTTTAAAGAATGAGATGGGGAGGGAGTAATAGAGCAAAGAAACTACAGGACACCTAATTTTTAAGTCAGAGACAAAACTCTAGCTTTAAGGTATTTCTTTTTTGTTTTCAGAAAAAATAGCTGTGAATATTCTTGCTACACAAAATATAAACATCAGCTCAGCAAAATGGCAAATTATTTCCTACTCATAAAATTTTCTTTATGATAGACTACAAATGTTACTGATACAAAAAAAAAAAAAATCTGGGAGAAGGCAGCCTACTTAAATAGAAAAAGTTCTACTTAAATTTCTTATATCATTTAGGCCAAAATTTTGTAAAGTAAATAAATAAAATACTTTTGCAAAGAAATTCTGTGTTATATGGGCACATTAGTATGAAACCACTAGATATTCATACTTTACATAAGTTTTTTTTATATATTTTATTTTATTTATGTGTATGAATGTACTGTCTGCATGTAGGTCTGTGCACCCATGTCGTGCAATGCCGCGGAGGTCAGAAGAGGGTGTTGGATTCCCCTGGAACTGGAGTTCTCCTGGAATTGGAGTTACAGACGGTTCTCAGCCGCCATGTGGGTGCTGGGGATCCAACCCGGGTCCTCTGTAAGAGCAGTCGGCGCTCTTAACCGCTAGGCCATCTCTCCAGCCCTTTACATAATAGTTTTAATGAACACAAACATACTCTTTGCCAAGACTTTGAAAATATCTTAAAAGTATTGTCTCCTTAAACAGCTAGACTTCAGTTTATAGAATTAGTTACAACTATCTTCTTCTTTTATAGAATGAAAGGCCCAAATTTTATAGCAAGTGATAGAGAGTTAATAGTGTCTTACTGTATGAAAATTCATATAGCAGATGACAAAAGATAGTGAGGAATGATCATTGATCATACTTGTGATACATGATTATAACAATCCTGGTTTATAATATGGAACTTAAAATGGCATTGCTAGAACACTTGAAATCTTCACCAAAATCCAAGGAAGAAAAGTAGTAAGCAATTCAAGTTTTATTATTTGACAGGAGCAGAAAGGAAATGCAAAAAGGGCAAGTGAAGTTCTGAATATACAAATCATTCCTACTACAAAAGCAAGTTCTGTAGAAAACTTCAGGAGTTGCTAACCATTTGTAATTCAATCCTCAAAATTTTATCCACAGTAGAATTTTAAGAGTCACAGTTTTCCACAACTCTTTGGCCATAACCAATACTTACTTGGCAAAAACTTTGCAACTTGTTTAGTAAGTCTTCTGAAACCAACCAATAAAACCATAAAAAATTAAAACCCCAAAGCTCATAAACCACAATACAACTCAAATATTACCATGTTTAAGTGAACTTAGAAAAACACAGTCAGCCAAATTCTAATAGATTGTCTCAAACACTGTACTGACACAGCAGCAAGAGCAGTCAAGGTTCCAAGTTTAGTATATTAAACTTTTGTAATATTATTACCTTCAATATCTTTTATTAATCAAAGCCTATTTTAAAATTCTGGGATTTGGGGGAGTGTGTGTGTGTGTGGGGGGGGGTGATACATAAAAAGGTATTATAATACTGAAATGTTTAAACATCAATAATAGATGAATTCAAAGAAATACCATGTTATCTCTAAAAGTAGAAAACATCAGACACAGTTTCCAATCAAAATTGTATTTCAGAAAATATATAGACGATATAGAAGACTAAAAACTTGGTGAAATGATAGGCAGGGCTTAAAAATAATTCAAGGACCTATTTATAGCTACTTTACTTTTCTTCAGTTGATCTGTAGAAAAGCAATCTCTATAGCAGCAACACTATAAGACAAATTGGTGTGTGACATGAAAAGAATGCAGAAGTCAGCATGATGCTTAGAGGTCAATTTCTTTTCTTTTTTACTTTGTTTGTTTGTTATTTACTTACTTATTTTGAGACAGGGTCTTACTATGTGGCTTTGGCTGACCTGGTACTAGCTATGTAGACCAGGTACACTTGGTAGGCCTTGAACTCAGAGAGATCTAACTGCCTCTGCCTCCAAAGTGCTGGGATTAAAGGCATGTGCCACTACATGCAGCATGCCAAATTCATTTAAGAAACCCTTCAGACAAGATCTAAATGAACTAAGTATACAAAATTAACAGGGATTACAAAACGATTTTAAAACTAAACATCAGAATTTTATGACAAGACTATATACTATCTATTTTATTTATTTTTATTGGAATATCATTCATTTGCCTATTTTAATAAAAACAAAAAATCATGGGGCTGGAGAGATAGCCTAGCAGTTAAGAGTGCCGACTGCTCTTGCAGAGGACCTGGATTCGATCTCCAGCACCGACATGGTGGCTGAGAACCGTCTTCACTCCAGTTTCCAGGGGAATCAGACACCCTCTTCTGACCTCTGCAGCATTGCACAACACGGGTGCACAAGACCTAAATGCAGACAGTACATTCATACACATACAAAATAAATTAAAAAAAAAATCGTTTTTTATGAAGCTGTACTCTCAAATAGCTTGGTAATATAAAATACTTGTCAGAAGATGTTAATTTTTGGCCATAAAATACCAAAAGAGAAATTATCCCTTGTGTTTGCAACAAACAGGCCTGCTCATGCTCATACAGTTCATTTAGAACTAGGCCCGATAGGTGGAGAGATGATTCTATAGTTAAGAGCATACACTGCTCTTCCAAAGGACACAGTTTGGTTCCCAGAACCTACTTTGGGCAATTCACAACCACATGAAACTCCAACTCCAGGGGATCCAATGCCTTCTTCTCACGTTAAGAAAGAAACTTAATACAGCAAACAACTTGAATTGTTTTTGTCTTGTGAACACATCAAAACTTGGCCTTCTTAACACATCAGTGCTCATTATATGTGTACACTATAAGTTTTCCTCCCAAAATCATTACATTAAAATTTACTATTTTAATCCTTAAATCCATAGGTTAAACAAACACTTTTCATAAGATTTTTCTTCCTTACCAACATATATGAGAAACAAAGACATGAATTTCATCCCAACTCATAACAGTGACTAATGAATAAAATTCAATTCAATTACAACCAGTTATGAAAAAAATAGTTACAATTCAAAACACAAGCACTGATGAACAAGTCAATTAAACAAATTAAGAGTTTCACTAGTAAGCCAAGTCCTAAAACTAAACCATTAGGTCCAGATGTTTTAGAATGAGAAGTCAGAAAGTCAAAAGGTATACCATGGGAGAAGTTTACATCCTCAAAAAGCTCAACATCAACAAAGGCATAAGCTTTGGATATCTGATAAATGCACACAGTAGTCAACAAAAGCTTCATTATTGTGTTCCTAGAGCATCATAACAAAAATGCCATAACAGAATTTTTTCCATTCAGTATAATCTAATGTTAAAAGTATTTTTCATAAAAGGGCAGATATTAGATTATAAGATAAATTCTATCTTATATAAATTTAAGTTAACTATTTTTGTCAGTTAGAAGCCATGAGTTTTATTATATTATTGAATGAATACAAGCTATTTTCAACTAAAATAATTCCAAGAGCCCTAGCCAAATAACTGGGCAATGAAACACAATATTCATATTTTTTCAAATATGACAGCAAAAAAAATCATTGAACTTATTTAACAATGTAAAAACGTAGTCACTCTAATGATGAATGCTAGATTATCAAGTACTCTGAAAAACATTTATTTACCATTATTATTATCATTAGTGTTTGGGGAGGGTGTCGCACATACCAACTTTGGAGTTAGTTCTCTCCACTTTTTTGTGGGTTCCAGGGATCAAACTCAGGTCATCGGGCTTTCATGGCAACTGCTTTTACCCACTGAGTCAGCTTGCCAGCCCACATTTTCAAAAAAGCAAAACTGATGAACCACCCAGTTAGCAAGGAGTAAAGTATTTATATAATTTTGACTTAATCATAAAAAAGTGAGGAATCAGCCAGGCATGGTGGCGCACGCCTTATATCCCAGCAGTCAAGAGGCAGAGGCAGGTGGATGTCTGTGAGTTCGAGGCCAGTCTGGTCTACAGAGCAAGCTCCAGGCCAGCTGGGACTAAAGGGAGACCTTGTCAAAAAAGACCAAAAAAGAAAAAAGTGAGGAATCTAAAAGCAGGTCATTTTTTGGTGTATTATCTAGTATGCATTCAGAAACAAGGCAATTTAATATCCCTTGTTTTGTTTTTTTGTTGGTGGAGGTTTTGTGGTTTTTTTTTTTTTTTAGACAGGGTCTCCCAGTAGCCCCAGCTGTCCTGGAACTTGCTAGGTAGACAGAATGGCCTCAATCTCAAGAGATCTGCTTGCCTCTGCCTCTCCAGTGCCAAATTACAGCATGTGCCACCACACCTGCCTAGTTTTGTGTTTTTGTTATTATCTATAACTAAATTATCTAGATGAATAGTTCTAAATTTTTTTAAAAAATCCAAGGATTAATGGGAGTAATTTCTAGTAGTTCTATTTGTTGAGAATTTACAAGATTCCTTATGCTGTTCTAAATAGTAATCCAGAAGTTTTAAAGATCTCATCTTAAGTGCAAATTCTTCTAAATAGCAGAATCCTGAGAAAACTTAATTGTGAATTCTTGTGTCAAATGGGGGTGGGGTTCATTTCTTAGTTCTACATAATTTATATAGATGTTTAGTGTATTGTTGAAAGAAAAGCTCAGATGGAAAAGTTACCTTTTCAGTGTATCTATAAATTCAAAAATACAATGTACACTATCAGGAAGCTATTTCAATATGCTTTAGAAACATAAAAATTAAAACATTTTTGTCATTCCTCAATTTTCTACAGCATTGATGAATTTAGAAATCAGAAATGTAAGCTCCCAGCTACAGTGGCTATTAACACAAAGAAGATGATTAAAATTACATTGTCTTATTTAGTGGTTAATTTAACTGTAAGGTGTATCACTGGTATTCAAAACAAATGCAGCATCCTCTGTTCATCAGAAATATTTGGCATTGTTTGCTAGAAATCCAGCTTTGGATTGAAACTGTATCACAGTGTGGTGATAAGAATCTTGAAGAAAAGTTTCAGTCTTCTGGAGAACCGAAGAGGAAAAAGATGTTCACGGCTACTCTGATGAATCCAAAGAGAAGTATGAAAAAGTGACTACTCTTAAAATGACCTTAACAAAATAGAATTTGGTTGCTTCAGTTTTTAGTACTATCAAGTCATCAGGCCCTGCCTCAAGTTTGGTCTTCACCTATTACATTACCTTACTGGGGTTCAGTTTGAGCCAGTTAGACCCAGACAGAAAATGAGACATCTGAGGTATTGTTCCTCCTAGATTAGATGAGAAGGAAAGGTATAGCTGTGTGTTGTTTGCTAACTATCCATCTTGACCTCAGCAGAAGAAATAAAGCATAGGACACATTATCAAGATTTATATTTTGTTGTCTGTTTTCTTTTCCTTAACGAAAAAAAAAAAAAACTATTGGCTTTCAAACATTCATTTTAGCTTTCATAAGCAAGGTTACTTATGGAAAGGACTTCAACTTTTCCTCTAGGTATCTTCAGTATGAAATCTGTTATTCTCAGTTCCAATGCCAAGGCAGATGGCTTGCATGTGTCAGCATGCAGCTCAGAGCATATGACTTAAGCAAAAAAAAAGAAGTCTGACACTCTGTTTGGAGTTGATGTTGCAGAGTTGGAGACGATGAATGCATTCATTCAGTGTTGGAAGTATACAGGCTCAGTCACAGCTATCTGTATTCATAATCATTTTGATAGACGTTAGTAAGCCAAACGCCAAGCCCAATTCTGCACACTTGTTTCACGTTCATTCTTCAAAGTTTAAAAAAAAAACAAACTTTCAAATCTCTTATCTAGAGTAGTTATTGCTTTATACAATCCAGTTAAAGGGATTCTTACTGCTTTTATGAAAAATAGAAAGTATATAAATGATAATTCCTGGTAAATAAATTATATGAACCAAACTTCCAATGTTTTTATACACCAGGTATTGCACCAAAATACCATATCCTGTGTCATAATTTTAGCAATCTTCATTGACCTGATTAACAAAAAAATTTTGACTGAATACTAATAAATAGTTGGCAGTTCTTCTAGTTCATCTTTTCCTTTTTTTTTTTCATGTAACTTCCTTAAGAATTCCCAAGACAGAATTGCAAGATGAATTCTAAAACACAAATTCTTATAAATCTCATTTCCATACAACAAAGTTGATTTTTATATCAAAGGCAGTGTTAATCTCATATACCTCTATAAATTGCTTCCATGAAACATAGTCCTATTAATGAAGTTATCCAGAAAAAATGCAATGATGACTTTCCAACTCCAAAGTCATTTCTGCCAATATGAGTGATATACACATACCTATTTTACCAATGTTAATCATATATCTAAGTATTTTGTCCTTATGAACAGTTGTTTCCTAATTTCAATAACATTTTGAGATGAATACAAGAAACTATTCCATGAAAGCATTACTAGTGGAATCTCAGCAATTTTTAGAAGAACTCATTCCATAAACAATGTTTAAACCTGTGCTCAGTGCCGCCCATTGAAAACTGAAAAACATCATACCAATCACATAAGAGGCCATCAGAGCAATAGCTGACATACACATGCTGAAAAATCTGGTAAATTATTCCACTGTCATCTTTAATAAACATTAAGCATTTATCATTAGGCCACACACACTGCGACAAAACAATTTAGTTAACACACTCATACCTTCACTGAACTGATTCTCTGTTGACGGTATGCTTTCTGATGGCAAGGGGCCAGCTGAACTTGAGCCTTCCACTGCCTGTCTCTTCTCAAAACTGAACTCTGGAAGTCTTGGAGCCTGAGGTCTGGTTTTTCTTGCAGGATTCAGGAAAAAACAGTAGGCACATCTAAAAGCTGCACAGAATTTTTTAAAAAAATAAAGAAAAACACATCAACCAACCAAAGTTTAAAAACTAAGTAACTCATAAGATTATTTTTAAAAATAGCCAAAGAATCTTTCAAAAGTTATTAATTTTAAAGTAGAAAATGTCTAACAAATTAGTTTAACAGTAAAATCATATTAACAATTATTTAAGCATTTTACTGAACTTGCATTTCTAGCCAATAGAATAATTAGGTATTTAAAAACTCAGAATCTTGGCCATTTGTAGCAAAAAGATACAGTATGTTCTATTACTCGAGCTAATTTATCACATGAGTATTTAATAGTGGCTACTGGTAAAAATCCTTAGTGAACTTAAAAGAAAATGCTGATGCTTAGATCCCAGTCCATACTAATTAAATCAGACTCCCTTTGGGTGGGGGTGGGTCTGGGTACCATAACTTTGTAAAGCTCTTCAGGTAACTATGGTATGCAGTGAGTTTAAGAACAATAGTCGGAGATCAGGGAGTTCCCAGGACCGTCGGAAGCACAGGAAGGAGCTGGGTACTTCAGCCAGGCGGGTTGTTGGAAAGATCTATCTCTGGGTTGTTGGATAATTGTTTCGTTGCTTTGTTGGACAGCTAAATCACTGGCTGGTGTGGCTGTCATGGCGGAGTCACCCTGCTAGCTGGTATTAAAAGGGGGGCCTGTGTGAGGCTTGAGATTGGGGATTTTGTGGGACCACCTGAAGCACAGGTAGGAGCTGGGTGCTTCAGCCAGGCGGATTGTTTGGTTTAATTCAATAGTCTTTGGCTCGATTGGCTTGTGTGGCTGTGGGGGCAGAGATGCCCTCCTAGCTGGAATAAAAGGTGGGCCTGTGTGAGGCTTGAGATTGGGGATTTCCCGGGACTACCTGAAGCACAGGTACCGGGCACAGGCTAAACAGCAATCACCCCCACCCCCGCAGCAAACTGGGATTGCAGAAGGAGTGTCCAAGTGGATTCTTTGGAGAACCTTCAGAACAGAAAGAGAAGAGTGAGTTAGACTTCCAATAGAAAGCCTAAAACTTAGACAGGTCAACACTCCATAAGCAAGGAGAAAAGCAAATCAAACAAACAATGAAGGCATCTGAAGGTGGCAAGCAAAGCAAGCCTTCAACACAGTGAAGAGGCATTTGGGATTCTCACTGGAATACAGGCAAGGAGAAAACCACATGCCAGGGACACGAAGAAGAGACAACATGAGAAAGGTGCAGGATAATTCCACACCAAGCTCTACCAACCCTGTGGAAGATTCCTACAGTGGGATCCCCCTAGGGATGGCCCAGGACAGAGATATTAGAAATACAATTATGAACATACTCAAAGAAATCAAAAACTATAAAGAGCAAGTCAGAGAACTAAAAAAAGAGAATGAAAAACTCAAGAAGGACCTAGAGAGAGAAAATGACAAACTCCGGAAGGAAGTGGAAACACTGAAAAGATGCCATGTTGAAAAAGATAAGGAAACCAACCAGCAAAGCAAAGAGCTACAGGAAGAGATTGAGAAGCTCCAAAAGGAAGTGAAAATATTAAAGAAATCACAGGATGGAATGAAAAAGGAAATAGAACACTATTCAATCAAGAGGAAAGGAATGAAAAAAGCCTCAGAAATAGAATGGAAGAAGCAGAACAAAGAATATCAGACCTGAAAGACAACACAGAACAACTAAAAACCTCAAGTAAAGATTATGAAAAAATTTAAAAATACACAAAAGTAGAACAACCAGGAAATATGGGACATGAAAAGATCAAACCTCCGCATCATAGGAATAGAGGAAAGAGAAGAATCCCAAGAAAATGGTATTGATCAGATCTTCAACAGAATAATAAATGAAAATTTCCCCAAACTAAAAAAAACACAAAACCATACAAATACAAGAAGCACATAGAACTCCAAATAGACAAGATCAGAAAAGAAACTCCCCATGCCATATCATAGTTAAAATGCTAGATGCCCAAAACAAAGACAAAATTCTGAAAGCCACAAGAGAAAAATAACAAGTTACATATAAGGGAAAACCCATCAGAATTACAGCTGACTTCTCAGTGCAAACCATGAAAGCAAGAAGAACATGGAGCAAAGCATTCCCAGTGTTAAAGGACTATATAGATGCTAACCCAGGTTACTATACCCAGCAAAAATGTCAATTATAGTTGAAGGAGAGAAAAATCTTCCATGACATAAACGAGATGATAGAATACATGTCCAGAAAACCAGCCCTTCAGAGAATACTTGAAGCAATTCAAAGGACAGAAGAGAGGAGCAACTATCCCCAAGCACCTAGAAAGAGAAATAAAAATATAACTGCAGAAGTAGAAACCGAAATTAAAAATGCAAATGGATAATAAGGTGAAAGGAAGTGACACACATCTTTCAATTATAACCTTAAATATTAACAGACTAAACTCTCCAATCAAAAGACACAGACTGGTAACTGGATTAGGAAACAAAACCCATCTCACTTTCAAGGAGAGGCACCAACTTAAGGTGAAGGGATGGAAAAAAAATATTCCAAGCAAATGGTACCAAAAAGAAAGCAGGTGCTGCTATTTTAATATCAGACAAAATAGACTTCAAAGTAAAAGAAATGAGAAGAGACAAAGAGGGCCATTACATCTTTATCAAAGGAACAATTGACCATGAAGATTTCACAATCATGAATATATATGCACCAAACTTTTTAAAGACAATTCTCCAGGATCTCAAGGCACAGATTAACCCCAGCACACTCATAGTAGGGGAATTCAATACCCCACTAAGTCCTTTGGACAGATCAACAGGACAAAGAATAAACAGAGAGACATCTGAACTAAACGATACGATATACCAAATGGACGTCATGGACATCTACCGAATATTCCACCCAAATACCAGAGAATATACTTTCTACTCAGCACCCCACGGAACATTCTCCAAAACTGACCACATACTGGGACACAGGAAAAAAAACCTCAACAAATACAAAAAGATTGAAACAATTTCATGCATTCTCTCAGACCACAGTGCAATAAATTTCAATATCAATACCAGGATAAGCACTACTATCTACAAGAACACATGCAGACTAAACAACACTCTCCTAAATAATGAATGGGTCAAGGAAGAATTAAAGAAATAAAAGCATTCCTGGAATTGAATGATAATGATAATACAACACAACAAAACCTGTGGGATACTTTAAAAGCAGTCCTAAGAGGGAAGTTTATAGCCCTGATTGCCTACATCAGAAAAAAAGAAAGAGCAAAGAGCACAAGTGAACGATCTAACACTGCAGCTAAAAACACTTGAGAGACAATAACAAATGAACCCTAAACACAACAGACAGGAAGAAGTAACAAAAATCAGAACAGAAATCAATGAAATAGAAACAAAGAAAACAATACACACACACACACACACACAAAAAAAATCAATGAATCCAAAAGTTGGTTCTTTGAGAGAATAAACAAGATAGACCTCTAGCCCAGTTAAGCAAAAGAAAGAAAGAGCAACTCCAAATCAACAGAATTTGTGATGAAAAGGGAAACATCACAACAGGCAATGAAATGATTCACACAATCATATGGGAATACTTCAAAAACCTATATTCTACTAAGTTTGAAAACCTAGAAGAAATGGAGGAATATCTAAAATCCTGGGAATCAACAAAGCTTAACCAAGAAGAGATCAACAGCTTAAACAGACCCATAATATGTGAAGAAATTGAAGATGTAATAAGAAACCTCCCAACTAAAAAAAGCCCAGGCCCAGATGGTTTCATAGCAGAATTCTATAAAACATTTCAAAAAGACTTATAACCATTCTTACTCAAATTGTTCAGAACAATTCAAGCAGAGGGAAATCTCCCAAATTCCTTCTGTGAAGCCAGTATCACTCTAATACCAAAACCAGGCAGATACAACCAAAAAGGAGAACTATAGACCCACCTCATTAATGAACACAGATGCAAAAATTCTCAACAAAATACTTACAAACTGCATACAGACCCACATCAAAAAGACCATCCATCATGACCAAGTTGGATTCATACCAGAGAAGCAGGAATGGTTCAACATATGAAAATCAATAAATATCACAGAACACATAAATGGACTGAAAGACAAAAACCACACAATCATCTCAATTGATGCAGAAAAAGCCTTTGACAAAATCCAGCATCCCTTCATGCTTAAAGTCCTAGAGGGAATTGGATTGGAGGGATCATTCCTCAATGTAATCAAAGCCATATACAGGAAACCCACAGCCAATATCATCCTAAATGGGGAAATGACAGAAACATTCCCTTTAAAGGTAGGAACTCGGCAAGGCTGCCCCCTGTCACCACTCCTCTTCAATATAGTGCTTGAAACACTTGCTAGAGCAATAAGGCAAGAAAAGGATATTAAAGGAGTACTAATTGGAAAAGAGGAAGTCAAACTATCCCTATTTGCTGATGATATGATTGTTTACTTAAGGGATGCTAAAAACTCCACCAGAAAACTCCTAGAAACGATTAACAGCTTCAGCAAAGTGGCAGGATACAAAATTAACCTTAAAAAATCAATGGCCTTTCTTTACACCAAGAACAAGCAACTGGAGAAAGAATTCAAAGAGACCTTCCCACTCACAATAGCCTCAAAAACAATAAGATACCTAGGAACAAACCTAACCAAAGACACCAAAGACCTCTACAACAAAAATTTTAAACCCTTAAAGAAAGAAATTGAAGAAGACCTCAGAAGATGGAAAAACCTCCCATGCTCATGGATTGGGAAAATTAACATTGTAAAAATGTCCATTTTACCAAAACTCTTGTATAGATTTAATGCAATCCCAATCAAAATCCCCAAGAGTTTCTTCACAGGCTTGGAAACAAAAGTTCTTAAATTCATTTGGAAAAACAAAAGACCCCGAATAGCCAAATCAATCCTGAGTGAAAAGAGCTACACAGGAGGGATCTCTATACCAGATTTTAAACTATACTACAGGGCTATAGTCATAAAAACAGCCTGGTACTGGCACAAAAACAGACCTGTTGACCAATGGAACAAAACCGAAGATCCAAATCTGAGCACATACAATTTCAGCCATCTCATATTTGACAAGGGGGCCAAGAAACCACAATGGAGAAAAGACAGCATCTTCAGCAAGTGGTGTTGGCAAAACTGGATCACCACTTGTAGAAGAATGAAATTAAACCCCTACCTCTCACCCTGTACAAAAGTCAACTCCAGATGGATTAAAGACCTCAACGTGAAACCCCAAACTCTGAAGGTGATAGAAGAAAAAGTTGGCAGCAGACTACAAGACATAGGCGTAGGAAAAGACTTCCTAAATCAGACAGCAGCTGCACAAGAATTAAGGTCGACAATTGACAAATGGGACCTCATCAAACTCAAAAGCTTCTGTACATCAAAAGAAACAATCAAGGAAGTGAAGAGAAATCCCACAGAGTGGGAGGAAACCTTCACTGCAGATACATCTGACAAAGCATTGATTTCCAGAATATATAAACTACTCAAAAAACAAAGAAAAAAGAAAACAAATGACCCGCTCAATAGATGGAGCAAAGAACTGAACAGAGACTTCACAAGCGAGGAATTAGAGATGTCTGAGAAACACCTCAAGAACTGCTCAACATCACTAATCATTAAGGAAATGCAAATGAAAACCACTTTAAGATATCATTTCACTCCTATAAGACTGGCTAGGATCAAGAAAGTAAATGATACCAAGTGCTGGAGAGGTTGTGGGGAAAGGGGAACACTTATCCACTGCTGGTGGGAATGTAAACTTGTACAGCCACTATGGAAAGCAGTGTGGAGAACCCTTGGAAGACTCAAAACAAGCTTCCCAAATGAACCAGTCATACCACTCCTGGGTATATACCCACAAGACTCATTTTACCACAGAGATACATGCACAGCCATGTTTATTGCAGCTCTGTTCACAATAGCAAAAAGCTAGAACCAATCCAAGTGCCCCTCAACTGATGAGTGACTAGAGAAAATGTGGTACATCTACACAATGGAGTTCTATGCAGTGGTAAAGAAAGATGACATCATGAGCTTTGCAGGTAAATGGATGGAACTAGAAGATATTATGTTAAGTGAAGTAATATAGTCCAAGAAAAACAAACAACGAATGGTATCCCTCATATGTGGAGGCTAGTGCCAATTACCTAGTTGTAAGTATTTCTTGTGCACAGCCCCTTGAGCTTTTGTCCAAGTAGTTGGGAGTGATGCATATTGGAAAGAACAACAACAACAACAACAACAACAACAGAAAAGACTCCGTCAAAGAACTGACTGAAACGGTGAACTTCTGCTCAAAACAGTCAACTTCCACATCGAGAATTTTGAGAAAGACTGAGAAAAAAGATAAAAAACATGTTTGGCAGAATTTATGAGCTCTGGTGGGTTGGGGGAGTAGGGTGGATGTGCTGGATAACTTTAGTGTCAACTTGACACACCTGGGTTGAGGGAGCCTCAATTGAGGAATTGGTTCCATTGGATTGGCCTGTGGGCACATATGTGGAGTAGTCTTGATTGTTGAGCAATATGGGAGGGCCCAGCCCACTAAGGGTGGTGCCACCCTGGGCAGGTTGTTGTATACTGTATAAGTGGGCAGGCTGGGCATGGGCCAGGAGAGCAGCCAGTAAGCAGCGTTCCTCCATGGCCTGTGCCTCAGCTCCTGCCTCCAGGTTCCTGTCCTGAGTTCCTACCTCGGCCTCCCTGAGTGATGAACTACAACCCAGGAGATGTGAAATGAATAAACCCTTTCCTCCCCAAGTTGATGTCGGTCAGAGTGTTTTGTCACAGCAATTGAAGAGAAACTAGAACAGTGGGGGACAAGGGTCTAGGTCTGATTAGTAGCATAATCTTGTACAAAAAATATATAATAAAAATAAAATCTTCAAGAGTATCAGCAACTTAAAAAAAAAAAAAAACTGTCCTAGACACTATAAGAAGGAACTTGAATGATCTTTTTTCTGCTATGTTCTTAGTATTAGATGAGGACAAAATGTACCTGGCCAATGTATACAGACAGTACCTAAAATAAAATATTACATGGGTGTGAAATAATATGAAATATTTAAGAGTAAGATATTTAAACTTAACTAGTTATCTAATAATTCTTACCAATATATTCAAATTCTTCCTTCAAAGCCATGCCATTATGAGAAAAACACTGCTGACATATAAGGGCATACCTACACCACAAGGGGAAAAAAAATCAACAATTACAGATATAGATAAAGCTTACAGCCATCATGATTAATTTGTATTTTAACTTAGTGAATATGCCATGATAGATACATGTTAGATAGCAAATTATTAATAACACTCCTTAACAGCTAAAGTTAACCCAAACCATAATTTCAACAAGTTTAAAATATAATTTGAGAGCCAGCAGTTATAGAATGCTTGGTTAGCATGTGTTCAGTCCCCAAGCATCTAATAAATAACATAACACTTAAATTTAAATTTCTCAATGATTATTCTTGGAGATAATAACTCCCAAATCTATGAGTTGGTAAGTCTGGAAAAGACAGAGCCCTCCTCCACAACGAATATTATGGAAACCTTTGAAAAATCTTGCAGAAAACGAATATTTAATTCTATATAATTAGAGCCAACAGTTAATTTTTATATGACATAATTCCTAAACCTTTCTATCAGTTACAGTTAAAAATCTTCCTCATTTTCTGTTCTCTAATCAAAACTCAACTTGGCTTAATCAACACTGTTTTGAATAACATACAACTTACTATATTACCATTAAACTATGGCCCCTTTATGAAAATGATACTAAGTAGTAAAGCTGGCCAACACCTCTGCTATCCAATGAGGTTTGCTTTTGGTTTTTCCATTTTGTCTTTCTGATACAGGGTCTTCTTGTAGTCCTAGATGGACTGGAATTTGTTATATAGACCAGGCTGGCCTCAATCTCAGAGATCTGCCTGCTTCTGCCTCCTGCATGCTGGGATCAATGGCATGTACCACCATGTCCAGCATCCACTGAGTTTTTTGAAAGTAGACACAATGGCCATTATTCTTCACATTTATAACTATCTTCCTAGAGTTATGGAAAAGGCCAAGTAATGTAATAATTGGAAAAACATTTTGAGAACAATTTAAATGCTAAAGAATGCCAACTGTTTTCATCACTTTTAAAAGTATTTACATCACAAAGGCCAATACAGATACTTATAAAAATCCACTTATCATAATCTATTTTTGTCCTCTAAAAGTTTAAACTTTAATTAAGTAATTCAATTTCTCTAAAATTAATCTTACAGTAGAACTAGTCTTATAGATTTTTATCTAGACTATTCTGTCTAAACTTATATTAAAAGTAATTGAGGGCTGGAGAGATGGCCTAGCGGTTAAGAGCGCCGACCGCTCTTACAGAGGACCCGGGTTCGATCCCCAGCACCCACATGGCGGCCGAGAGCCGTCTGAAACTCCAATTCCAGGAGAACTCCAGTTCCAGGGGAATCCGAGACCCTCTTCTGACCTCCGCGGCATTGCACGACACGGGTGCAACAGATTGCATGCAGACAGTAGGTACATTCATACAAATAAATAATAATTAAAAAAAAAAAGTACTTTTTATCTGAAAATGTACTATTTCCATTGTGTTCTAAAATTTATGACTAGGAGCCACAAAAACCTCATACATATATATCATATATATTATATATATAATATAATATAACACACCCACACACCCACACACACAATTTTTTTTTTTTTTTTTTTTTAAAAATTTTCCATTATCAACACTACACAGCAAATATTACCTGTTCTGTGGACCATCACCAACTAAATACTCCACAATTCGATCCAGAGCACCTCGTTCTCGTGGAAGAATGGGTCTTGCTAAGGGTGGACCTGGAGGATGAAGGCAGATAAGATAAGAACTACATAAAAAATTCATGTGTGTGTACACACACACACACATCTCCAACCACACACATCCATACACGAGCAGCAGAGTATTTAAGTTCAATTACAAACGTATCTCCAGACTGTGTTTATAAACTTTTAAAGATTTTAACAAAGCCAGCAATATACTAATTCTGTGATTAATCTTGTTACAACATTTTAATATCATACAGAAACTTCTGATCCTAGTGGTTAAACGCCACCACTTTCAGAGGATCCGGCTTCGATCCCCAGCACCCACATCGGGGCCGAGAACCGTCCGGTAACTCGTTCCAGGAGAAGCTCCCAGTATCAGGGGAATCCGAGATCCTCATCTGACATCCACGGCATTGCACGGACACGAGTGACAAACCTGCATGCAGACAGTACCATTCATACACATATCGAAATAATATAAAAATTAAAAAAAAAAAAAAAACTTTCACATCAGGCTAGATGTATTGGTGCAAGCCTTTACATGCAGCCCTCAGGAGGCAGAGGCAGGAGGGGCTGAGAGAACAAGGACAATCTTGTCTACATAGTAAACTCCAAGTCAGCTGGGAATAGAAGACCCAGTCAATAAATAAATAAATAAATAAATAAATAAATAAATAAATAAATATTCAAGAATATTAAACTTTATTTTTTGCCTTTTTTGAAGTAGGACCTCCCTATATCCCCCTGCTGGCCTGGAACTCACTATGTAGACTAAGCTGGCCTTGAATTTACAGAGATCCACCTGCCTCTGCTTCCCTAGTACTGGGATTAAAGGTGTGTGCCACCACACCTGGCTCAAGAATACTAAACATGGGGCTGGAGAGATGGCCTAGTGGTTAAGAGCACTGACTGCTCTTGCAGAGGACCTGGATTCAATCCCCATCACCCACGAGGTGGCTGAGAACCATCTTTAACTCCAGTTCCAGGGGAATCCGACACCCTCTTCTGACCTTCTTGGCATTGCACAACAGGGGTGCACAAACCTACATGCAGACAGTACATTCATATACACAAAAAAATAATCAAAATCAAAATAAAAATAATAAAAAAGAATACTAAACATTCAAATATATCCTAACAGAGCTTCAAAACGCAGAAAACAAAAACTAATAAAATCTAAGATAAGATAAATATATAATTTTGGTTAAAGGTTTTAATATTCTTCTATCAATAATTGATAAAAATAAGTGTGCTGTTTTTTGTCAATTTTACACAAACACAAATTATCTAGGAAGAAGGTACCTCAATTGAGGAATTGTCTCCATCAGACTGGCCTGTAGGCATGTCTGTGAGTCATTTTCTTACTTATTAATTCACATAGGAGGCCCCAGCTCTCTGTGGGGTGCCATGCTCAGGCAGATGGGCCTGGGCTACATGAGAAAAGTAGGTGAGCAAGCCAGGGGGAGCAAGCCAGTGGGCAGCATTCCTCCAGCCTCTGCTTCAATTTCTGCTCCAGGTTTCTGCCTTGAGTTCCTGCCTAGATGGACTGTAAAATGTAAGATGAAATAAACTCTTTCATCCCCAAACTGCTTTTTGGTCATGGTATTCATCACAGCAATAGAAAGCAAACTAGAAAAGTAATTCTACATGAAATCACAAAAAGTAGAGAAAACTTGAACACTCTTTACTAATAGCTTAACCTAATGGGCCTGTTCTACCCAGAGGAAGAGAATATATGTTCTTTGCAAGCAGAGAGAAAACATTTACCAAGACATGACACACTGGGCTATAAAACAAGTCTCAATACATTTCATCAGATCCAAACAGCACAAAATACTTTTTTTTTTAAACCACAAAACCATTAGAAATTGGCAACAGAAAACTCGCCAAAAAAGCGGGGTATGGTGGTGCACACCTTTGATCCCAGCACTCGGGAGGTAGAGGCAGGCTGTGAGTTCAAGGCCAGCCTGGTCTACAGAGCAAGCTCCAGGCCAGCTGGGACTAAAGGGAGACCCTCTCTCAAAAAGACCAAAAAAAAAAAAAAAAAAAAAAAAACCTCACCAAACACATAAAACTAGATAACATATATCTAAATAACTCAGGATTCAAAACAAAACCAAAAAAGGAGTTAGAAACTGTATTAACTGAAAAAAAAACCAAAATTAAAATATATATGTATGTAGCTAGCACAAATACCTAAACAAGCATTCTACCACTGAGCTATATTCCTACTTCTCAAATTAGACTTTGAAAGCATTTGCACCACTCAACTTTGTACATTATTTTACTTCTACATATTTAAAGTGAACATTCCACAAAGCAACTAGATAAATAAAAAAATTCATAAAAGTATCGTAAACCTCTGCATAGCTAGTAACTTTTTAAATAATGCATCTTCATATTAATGCTGTTACAGGCAACGGTAACTAATATAAACATCGAAAGCAATCATTGTAGGAATACTGGTCATTTTTAAGCAGCTTGGCAAATTATCAAATACCTACTGGTTATTGATTTCCAAACATATGGAAGCACTGTGTTGTAATACACCTTAATTTGATTCTCTTCCACAAATACGTTATAATGAAAAGATGAATTATTAACCTCTATAATAAATCATTTAACTTATTCACACCTTTGGCTATGTAAAATATAAACAGTATTTTCATAGAAACTATGGCAAAATGTTTTATTTCCATGCACATGAAATTTATGTCATGTTCCATGTATAGGCCTATCCTCACATGTACATTGTAGCTCTTATTACTATGTAAGTTGCTATATAAGTTATATGTGAGTTAAGGACTATCACCAAAATGCTCTTAAACAACTAGAACTTTAATACAAATCATGGGTACCTCAAATGAACTATATAACAACTAGAAGATGAGTTAATTTAACTTTTCTGAATTTCACAAAATATTTCATTATACATTAAATCAAAATATTTAAAATTATTTCAGATGCATCAGATTTGTACGCATTTCCTTCCTAGTCAGATTTACTTGTAAATCTTTTTCTAGTCTTCTAAGATCTTAGTTGTTTTTTTTTTAAGGAACATAAACAAAAAACTAGGGGATATTTGTTTGGTTTTTGGTTTTCTGACATAAGCCTGCAACCTGCTATGTTATGCAGACCAGGCTGGTGTCAATCTCACAGAGATTCACCTGCCTCTGCTTCCAAGTGCTGGGATTAAAGGCGTGTGCCATGATGCCCAGCTCCACATTGGGTTTTTTAAATGACATAAATGCTCAAATTACCTGATATCAGCTACTACCTAGTTTCAAAATCATTATAAACACTATCATTTTAATATTTTTATGTGTATGAGTGTATTGCCTGCATTTATGTAAATGCACCCGTGTCATGCAATGCCTGTGGAAGTCAGATGAAGGCATTGGATTCCCCAGAACTGGAGTCATGGATGGATGTTAGCCAGCATGTGGGTGGCTGGGAATCAAACCTGGGTCCTCTACAAGAGCAGGTGGTACTCTTAACTACTGAGCCATCTCTCCAGCCCCTATAAACTCTACTTATATATCAGTAATTAGTCATAAAATACTAAAGAAACCTAAATTAGAATATCAAAATTAAATTTTAATTTACTATCATTTAATACTATGACATGGAAATCTACCTAAAATAATACGATCTGCTAAAGCAGTAGAGTCAAATGCCCCAACAGCACTCCAGAAAATACCATAGGGAAGAAGCAATGCCTGTGGAAGTCAGATGAAGGCATTGGATTCCCCAGAACTGGAGTCATGGATGGATGTTAGCCAGCATGTGGGTGGCTGGGAATCAAACCTGGGTCCTCTACAAGAGCAGGTGGTACTCTTAACTACTGAGCCATCTCTCCAGCCCCTATAAACTCTACTTATATATCAGTAATTAGTCATAAAATACTAAAGAAACCTAAATTAGAATATCAAAATTAAATTTTAATTTACTATCATTTAATACTATGACATGGAAATCTACCTAAAATAATACGATCTGCTAAAGCAGTAGAGTCAAATGCCCCAACAGCACTCCAGAAAATACCATAGGGAAGTACGTTGTATATTATACCCCAGAACAAAGTCTACAGATCTATCACACTGTTAACAGAACTTAAAAGGTACCTATCAAAACATACTATAGGTGTAAGATTTAAGGACAAGAAGAATCTACTAGCACACATTAACAAAAGTACTATTAGATGCCAACAGTGCAAGAATATTTTTCCTGAAATATGTTGTCATATTTAAAGTGTCTATGTGAAGGATTAGTAAGGAATATGAATACTTTGCAAAAGTGTTTTCTTCTACCCCTATTATATATAAATCTGAAGCCATTCTAAGAATTGAATATAAAAGATACTATACTGTTGACTACAGAATACTACAAAGTTTTACTGCCATTTAAACAAAGAAGCCATAACATTTAAATGAGCTCAAGAAATAGGTTTCAGTATCACAAAGTGCCAGCTGTAAAGAATTATGGCTAATTGAATATGGAACTCCTGCTTAATCAGATAACTGCTCTGCTATTTCCAAATGAAATGCCATTTCCATATTGTCTAAAAATGGTCCATTTTATTGGTAACTAGAGAAAACATATATAAACTGTAAATAACATTAAGTGCTCTGTTTACCCATTCCAGGCACTGAAGTAGCAGGGGATCCAAGGCGTCTGGGTAAGGCTGGAGTAGCAGTTCTCTCTGGTGGTCCACCAGGGGCTGAAGCATCCTTTGATGGCCCAGGAGACACTGGAACTTGTGGAGGAGGTCCCTCATTAGAGCATGCTGGTGTTGGAGAAAGGTTTCTTTGAGCTGCAGTTCGCTGACGAATCTCTGAGAAGATTATGTTGTAGATTTAATCTCCAATATGCCATATTGTCCACAACCATAAGTAACATTTGCTAAAATTTTGTGATTCCAAAAGACACTGTATGGTCTAACCACTTATAATGTGAAGTCTACAAAATACTACACTGAAAATACAGAACTCTGTTTCGGAGCCCACAATTCAACTGTACTTGTTTATATAGCAAACCTTGATTTGTCTATGTACTGACGTTTTTCAAATAAATTTAATAGAATAAAATCACCATCTAAGGGGCTGGAGAGATGGCCTAGCGGTTAAGAGCGCCGACCGCTCTTACAGAGGACCCGGGTTCGATCCCCAGCACCCACATGGCGGCCGAGAGCCGTCTGAAACTCCAATTCCAGGAGAACTCCAGTTCCAGGGGAATCTGAGACCCTCTTCTGACCTCCGCGGCATTGCACGACATGGGTGCACAAACCTGCATGCAGACAGTACATTGATACACATACTGAAATAAATAAAATAAAATAAAATAAAATTTTTAAAAAATCATCTAATTATATGTCACATCTTTACATAATGAACGGTGCAAACTAATATGGGAAAGAAAACATGAGAATTAATGAAGACGTAAACAGCAGATTTGCTTTTCAAATTAAAAATAATAGTTTTAAAAAATAAAGGACTATATACATGTATATTCTGGAATTATGAAATAATTTAAGTAGTGATAAAATGCTGACAAAGTAGGCTTTACTATTTAGGTACCACTTCTATTTCTTAATACTATGGTTATCTTTTTGGCAAATTTCTTTGTGCCAATGCATTCAGGAAAGGAAAACTTTCCACTTAGTGTTTCATCACACATAAATCTTAGCTTTTAGTTATAGAATTTACAAGATTCTCTCTAACAGAGGCTGGCCAAATGTGCCAAATGGAAGCTGCTGGACTTGTAGCTTTATTGAAACAGTCTCTCTCTCTTGTTCCCATATTGTCTATATCTGGTTTCAATCAGCTGAGTAGCTTTGAAAGAGATAATATGGTTCTCAAAGCTTTTTACTAACTGGCCCTATAAGAAAATACTTCATGATCCCTACCAGATAACATAAATAGAATTCTAACATTACCTGCTCACACATTAGTGTTGTCTTCAAATAAAGAAGCTTTTATAAAATTTTAATTCTACATATCATATTAGAATTTCACAAATCCTAAATTAGTGGGCTGAAACTAAAAAAATAGTACTTTGATTGGCCTGAACAGAAAAGTGCACAAAACACTTTAGATTTGGTCTCTACTTGACAGTTTAGTGGGAAAAATGTTTTTTGAGAGGGTCACATGTGTCTCAGGCTGACCTCAAACTCCCTATGTAACTGAGAATGGCCTTGAATATCTGATCCTCCTGCCTCCACCTCCTGCACAGTAGGATTACAGATGGGTGGTGTCATGCCCAGGGCTTCATGTATGCCAGGCAGGCCTTCTACCAACTGAGCTATATCTCCTGTCTTAAAGTCAATCCTTGAGAGGAGGATGGTTTATTATTTTCATTAATGATCAACAAAATTTCAACAAATTTCACAGTCACCAAGTATGAGTATATGCCTGTTGATACTAGTTTTAAATTCAAAATGAAGCCAAAAAGACTCAAACTGTATTATTACAGTAAATAAGAGGAAGAAAATAACATTTAAAAATAAGTACAAGGTTGTACAAGTTTACATTCCCACGAGCAGTGGATGAGTGTTCCCCTTTCCCCACAACCCCTCCAGCATCTGTTGTCTTTTGTTTTCTTGATCTTAGCTAGCTGTACTGGAGTGAGATGATATCTGAGAGTGGTTTTAATTTGCATTTCCTTAATTATTAATGTTGATGAACACTTTTTAAGATGTTTCTCAGTCATCTTTAATTCCTCACTGGTGAAGACTCTGTTCAGCTCTTTACTCCATCTTTTGTCTTCTTACTTCTTTGTTGATAGAAATGTTTTTCAGCCATCTTAATTCCTCACTGGTGAAGACTCTGTTCAGCTCTTTACTCCATCTTTTGAGTAGGTCATTTGTCTTCTTACTTCTTCGTTTTTTGAGTAGTTTATATATTCTTGATGTTAATGCTCTGTCAGATGTGTCACTGGTAAAGATTTCCTCCCACTCTGTGGGTTTTCTCTTCATTTCCTTGATTGTTTCTTTCGCTGTACAGAAGCTTTTGAGTTTTATGAGGTCCCACTTGTCAACTGTTGACCTTACTTCCCATGTGGCTGCTGTCTGGTTTAGAAAGTCTCCTCCTACACCTATGTCTTGCAGGTTGTTGCCAACTTTATCTTGTATCACCTTCAGGGTTTCAGGCTTCACATTGAGATCTTTGATCCACTTGGAGTTGATTTTTGTACAGGGTGAGAGGTAGGGGTTTAATTTTGTTCTTGTACAAATGGTGATCCGGTTTTGCCACACACAACAACAACTATGGAAAGCAGTGTGGAGAACCCTTAAAAGACTCAGAATGGGGGCTGGAGAGATAGCCTAGCGGTTAAGAGCACCAACTGCTCTTACAGAGGACCCGGGTTCAATCCCCAGCACCCACATGGCGGCCGAGAACCGTCTATAACTCCAATTCCAGGAGAACTCCAGTTCCAGGGGAATCCAAGACCCTCTTCTGACCTCCGCGGCATTGCACGACACGGGTGCACAAACCTACATGCAGACAGTACATTCATACACATACAAAAATAAATAAAATTAAAAAAAAACATTATTAAAAAAGACTCAGAATGAGCTTACCATCTGACCCAATCATACCACTCCTGGGTATATACCCCAAAGACTCATCCTACCACAAAGATATATGCACATCCATGTTTATTGCAGCTCTCTTCACAATAGCGAAGAGCTGGAACCAACCCATATGCCCCTCAACAGATGAGTGGATGACAAAAATGTGGTACATCTACACAATGGAGTACTATTCAGCTGTAAAGAAGGATGGTATTGTGAATTTTGCAGGTAAATGGATGGAGCTCGAAGCCAGGTTGGTTTCAGTCAGTGTTTTACCACAGCTACAAAAACCAAACTAGGACAGGTAGTAGGCATCAGACTTTGCAGACTCTATAGGATTTCTGTTGCATATTCTTTTTTGCATTTTTAAAAATTTAGTTTATTATTTTTATGTCTATGAGTGCATTGCTTGCATATGTGTAAGTGCACCTACGTGGAGCAATGCCCTCAAAGGTCAGAAGAGTTGGTTGTTAGCTACCATATGGAATTGAATCCAGGTCTTCTGTAAGAACAACCAGTGCTCTTAACCACTGAGCCATCTCTCCAACCCCTCTTTTTTGCAATTTTTAAGTCTGCCTAAAAGTGCAAAAGCCATTCTAAGCTGAAGAACTGTAAATACAAAAACACAAATAAAAAAGCATGTTGTGATCCATATTTACAAACTGTAAAATCCAGGCTCCACCTCCTTTTTACAATCCATCATCACTTCTTAGTCCTTATTTCCCTTGTGACTATCTCAGATGGTCAACATGGTGACACATACAAATAAAGAACTCCCTATTAAAAAGACTAGAAAAAAATCCATCAAATCATCAAAAAAATATATATAGAAACAATAACAGCTAAAAGAAGTCTGAGAAGGAAGGACAACTAAATACAATATTCAAATGGGATCATGGAACAGAAAAAGGTATGTATAAATTATATGCTTTAACTAACAACAAGGTGTCATATGGCTACAAATCCATCTCCTTGCTGTAAGTGTCAACAGGGAAACTTGGTAGAAATAAAGAGGAACCTTGTACTAAAAAAGTAAAACCTGTTGGGGGTAGAGAGAGAATGTCAGGGAAGATGGGTTAATTGCCCAGTAAGCATGATAGTCCCTTTAACATAAGACCTGGGCAATCAAACAATACTATCCTCAAAATTTATAATCAACTACAGTTAACAATACAAAATAAAGATATTTACTATACATGAATTAGTTGTGCTTCAGCCATCTGCAATGGAGCTAGTAAAATGAAGATATTACAATTATCAAAATCATTTTGGAGGGCAGAACTTTTCTGGGGCCATATATGCATATTATACAGTTATTTCAGAATTTTTCTCACTTTCTATTAATCACAAAAAACAGATTAAAGTCAAAACTCAAAAAGGAGAGAATGGAATAAACAGAAAAGAAATAAGAAAGGGCTAGCACACACATTCATCAAAAACATTAAGAACTGAACTTCAAATTAGCAGAAACTCAGAACCAAAACACAAAATCAACAACTGTATGCAACTATGTCACCTATATAAACAAGAGGAAACCTAGCACCTGTAATAACCAGTACTTACAAGTTGGAGGCAGGAGGACTGCCCACTAGTTCAAGAGTGAATTCCAGGCCAGCTGGGGCCACAGGGAGATCCTGTCTCAAACACACACACACACACACACACACACACACACACACACACACACACACACACGTATATAGAAAGGACCCGAGTTCAACCCCCAGATTGCACAAAACAAAAACCTAGGCATGGTGTCATCCTTTTGTAATGATAGTGTTGGGAGGCAGAAACACAGAGATTTCTAGAGGATCCTATAGCCAGACAATCTGGTCCACCTGGAGCTCTAGGCCAGTGGGAGACTCTGTTTCAAAAAATAAGTTGGCTGACCTCCATATGGTTGTACACACACATGCATGCACATCTGAGCACATATCAACAAGCATGTGAACACACATAACACCTCCATATGCTTGCACATACACATGCATGCATAGCTGAGCACATATCAACAAGCATGTGAACACACATAAAATTATAAACTTTTAAAAACTATTTTATTATTTTTATGTATATGAGTATATTGCCTGCATGTATGTATGTATGTAAGTGCACTGTGTCATGCAATACCCAAAAAGGTCAGAAGAGGAAATCAGATTTGGTTGAAACTGGAGTTACAACCAATTGTTAGCTGCCATATGAGGCTGATACTCGAACCTGGGTCCTCTTAACCACTGAGCCATCTCTCCAGCACTCAAATTATAAATTTTTTTAAGATTCAAAAATGATATACTCATCTCTTTATTATTTATTTATTTAGGGAGGTGTAGCATGTCTGCCACAGTGCACATATGGAGGTCGAGGGCAGTTTGCAAGAGCCACTTCTCTCCTCCCACCATATGGGTTCTAAGGATCAAACTCAGGTCTATCAAACTTGGGTAGCATGTGCCTGTACCTGCTGAACCAACTTGCCAGCTCCACCGATGCACTTTTTTTAATGACTCACATTACACCTAAATATTAATTCTCTTTAAGACTACCCAAAAGTAGTATGAAAGGATCCAAAGAAAATGAGATCAGTAGCAGTTTTTCTATAATTATTATATAGCATCAGAAAGGAAAAAATTATTAGGGTTTCAAAAGTTTCTAAGAATACTTCAGATTCTTAAAATGTTATGTAAATGATAAAATATTTAAGAATTATTTTAAAGTAACAAGAGCAGCTTTTTGTAAAACACTACATAGTCACTAAAACATAAAAAACAGTCACTAAAATTATTTTTATTTACTCAAGAGAATCTCTCTAACAGATTATAAAATGATTCCTACAGTCAAGCTAATTAACCATATTCATGATCTGGAGAGAACACACAAGACACATTACCTTTGCAAATTTTAAGCATATGATACAAAGTTGCTAACTGTAATCACTATACTTATGTTACATGTCTAGAAGTTTCCTACATATTTGAAACATTGTATCCTTTGATTTGTATCTACCTATTTCCCCCATCAACTCTGGAAACAACTTTAGTCTCTGTTTATATGAATTTATTTATTTATTTATTTATTTATTTATTTATTTATTTATTTATTTATTTATTTATTTATTTATTTATTATGTGACTGCATTGCCTGAATGCATGCAATACACCTGACTTGTTCAATTCCCTCAGAGGTCAGAAAAGGGCAATGGATCCCCGAACTAGAGTTACAAACAGCTGTTAACTGCTATGTGGGTGCAGGGATTCAAACCCGGGGTCCTCTGCAAGAGCAGCCAATGCTGTTAAAACCACTGAGTCATCTCTCCAGCCCCCTGAATTCACTATTTTTTTTTTTTTTTTGGT